>MU780408.1:159625-213976 GCA_026770625.1 Nicotiana glauca | reverse complement strand
CCCCCCCACTTTCCCCACTCTTCTCTTACTCCTCCAAACCTAACCCGTGCCTCTTTCTTCTTCTTCTTCTTCTTCACATCTCTCACACACCCACTTCCCTCCCACATACATCCACATACTTCCAACTCTATCTTCCCCAACTTCCATTACTCTCACCTTCTACAAGAACCAGGTATGTCAAGCTTTCCATCTCTCTTCTTGTACTTTTCTTTTTACAAGTTTAATGCTTTAATTGTTATAGTATTTATAGTTAGATTTTTGGTTTTCTTTTCTTCTTTTTAATGGGTAATGTGTAAAATATTGTAGAGATGAGCTTGGTATTGTTGTGTAAAGTTAATTGTGGTGGGGTGGAGTTGTGAAGTGAGAATGGTTGATTTGGGGGAGAGTTTATGCTTCCATAGGATAGGTGTGTTAAATTATAGACCATGCTCACAAGGTATTTGTGAAATTTTCCCAATGGAGCTGTAATGGCTAATATGACCATGGTGGTGGTGAAGTCTAAGTAACCACCCAGGGTTCACACAAATCAAACCCTCACTAATAGTAGCCTATATTTTGTCAGTTATATTGCACCAGACAAGAAAGAGACATGCCAAAATTTCCTCCTCTAGCGGACCAAGAGGGTCATCCAAAGCTCGAGCTCAGGCTAGTATGGACCAGTTTGACCGCATGCGGTTTGTTTCCAAAGCGACTCAAGATAAGTCTAATGCAAAGGCATCCAAAAAGCTATTGCTAGAAGTACACATTGACAGGCATTCCTTGCAAGTTGAATGCCCACGTATCTATGAAGAATTGAGGATGCGTCATCTGGACATCTTCTTTGATGAACCGGAAGAGAGCAATGTGCTACTAGTATGGGAATTCTAAGAAAATTGCTCAGAACATGTTGAGAGGGTTGTCACAGTACGTAATACCTCGGTGGATGCGTCTCTTGAGGCCATCCACCGAGTGTACAGGTTATCGCTATTCACCGGAGAGATAGATTATTACCGAGATTATCGACGCCCAATTGTCTGGTGGCAACCAATTATTGAAACAATATGTGTGACTAATCGAGATCCAATTTGGATAAAGCGGAGAATTAGCCTAAACTCTTAATCTCTCAATTGGAAAGCTAAGTGTTGGCTGACGATCATCAACAACCATTTGCTGTCGTCCAGCAACACCACAAATGTTAATGGGCCAAGAGCAGGGATGGTTTATTGTTTCGTAAACCAACACGATTTTGATGTGCCCCGACTCATTCAAGAAGAGATGTTCATTCACTCCCCGGAAATACTCAAAGGGTTCTACTTCCCCTCCCTGGTCACCAAGCTATGTCGTGTCTCATGAGTTCTTGAAAATCTCATAGTAGATGGGAAAGTTCCATTAAAAGCCTCATTCAAGGCAAGATCACCGTTGGGAAATATCAGGTTGTGGTAGTTGATGATGATATCGACGATGATGATAAGGGATCTACGCAGGCTGCCACCCCACCTGGGCAAATTGCTGATGAGGCCGGGCCATCACAAGCCCACCGAACTACCCAGATGACAGCTTTGGAATAGGAGATGGCTGGCATACGCACGTCAGTCAATGACCTGACTGCCAGAGTTGACACTTTGACCACTCAAAATGCCAGGTCAGATAAAAAGATCATGGGATGGCTCCAGGCACTAGAACGAGCGAGTAACCTCGATCCTGGCACCGTCTCTGATCAGGACTGAGCACCATGGAAGTCCCTGTACCTTAGTCTACTTTAAATTCTTTGACATGGGGACATGCCAAATCTTTAAGTGTGGAGTGGGGGATGGTTCTTGTTGTACAATTGTATACATTTGTTTGGTGTTGTTGTTGTTTGGTGTTTTTGGTGGATGTTAATTAACTCCGACTTGGCCCGAAGATGGATACCTCTTAACGGGTCTCTTGAGGGACTTAAGTCAAACAAAAAAGGAAGATTTTCATTTGTTAGGTAGTGTATCAACTCCCCCTTGATTTTTTTAAAATCACGGTTCTTTTCTAAGGGTTTCTATTTAAACCGGGTGTAGTTAGTTTTTATTCTATTTTTTAAGTGTAGGAATTTTTGGGCGAAGAATAGAAATAGGATCCCCTAACTCCATGATACCTTGAATAGAGATTGCTTTAGTGTGATGCTTAGGCTCATTAGTTGACTCTAGCAATAAAGCCTTAAATTGTATGTTCTTGAGTTGGCTTAAGCACCTTAAGCAGAGTGTCTGATGATCCTAACTGAATTGAGTCATGTGCCATGTGTGAGTGAGGCTTTGTGTATTTTATGCTAACATTCAACGCCTAGAACTTGCCCGTGTGTGTACGAAGGCGAAATGGTAGTCTTAATTGGCCTGGAAAGTGATATAGGCGTTTCTTTGTTGAACCTATCTATATAAGTTCTTACCCACCTGATTGTGTATATCCTAGCTAACCCATTTGAGTCTGTAATCATGTTTCTTTAGCTACCACATTACAAGCCTTACCTAAGTTGTGAATTGTCTATATTTTTTAACCTTATCACCTCTTAGAAACACTTGAATTGTAATGAATATGGAAAAGTTAAAGTGTGGGGTGGTCGGTTAGGCTTTTGAGTGGAGCTAATAAAATAAGGAGAAAGGTGCATTGTGTAAAAAAAAGAGAGAATAAGAGCCACTTGGATTGATATATATTTCACCTTGCTAAGTGGTAAATCTTGATGTAAATGTGCTTAAGGAAGTAGGGAGTGCAACTCAATGATGTAAAAGTGGAATGAAGGTTTGACAAAGGTATGAGCTTAAAAGTGAAAAATGTATTGAAGTTCTTAGGGAGGTGGAGTCATTATAACCATATGTATCCTACCTGTCACCCAACCAACATTACAACCAAAAAAAGTCCTACTTGATTCTGGACCAAATGAGCTCGCTTAGTCTAGTATTACATTACGGGCAAGCCTAAGGTGCGTTGTTTGTAGAATAAGAATTTATTTTTGAAGATGAGTGAAATCTTATGTATTTGAATTCCTCAACATGTGAATTATAGATGCCATGACACAAGTCTATGTTGTGGTGAGTAGGCGCATGATACATGAAGGAAAAGTAAGTCTGGACCTTTGATTGAGAGTATGAAAGTCGGTTAGGGATATTACGTGGCTAGAAAGAGAGTGCACTCTTGAGGTTAGGAGGTTACACTAAGGTATTCTATCCATGTAAATTATTCTTGGTATAAGTAGTAGGGAGTGACCCAACGACGATTAGGCCTATAGAGTGTGGTTTTGTTGCTAGAAGACTACCAACGGTTTAAGTATGGGGTGTTTATAGTAGCCTATATTATACGATGTCGATACTATTTATGCTCTAAGTTAACCTTACTTAATTGATGTTTTAAGTGATAAATGATATCAAAATACTCTAATTGATGTTTTTATACTTTGCAGGAACTAATCCGAGTTAGGAGGACAATATAGAATGTTTTGGGGCCAAATATGTAGATACAAGGACAATCGAGAACAACCCACCGCGACCATGATGGGATTGCAGTTGGAACGCGGTGAAAGAAGGAAAAAAAGCAGAATGTTTGCAAACCATCGCGGTCGTGCCGCGACAGCGGTAGATCTAGAGGAATCCAAGAAGTTTGAGGGCTAAAGTGTAAATCGTGGGGAACTTATTCTAACCCTATATAAGCTCAACAAACTCGCCCAAGTCAAGGTTAAGCTTGCTTTTAGACTAAATTGGACGCAATAACAAGTGTAAGAAGATCAAGACACCATTAGAGTTTTTCAATGTTCTTCTTGTTATCATTATTTGCGAATTATAAATGATTTAATGGTTTTATCTTGCTTTACTATGAGTAGCTAAACATTTAATTTAGGGTTGATGGAACCAATTGTTAGATAAAGTTTTGACTCAATTTTGTTATAATCGAGCCGGGTTTATTATATGATTGTTCAACTATATTTTGTATGGTGATTAATTGAATGGGCCCTTGATTAATCGTGTCTAATTACCTTGTGTTACTTGAGAAATAATACTAGGTTAGACTGACATTGAACAATATCACTTTTGGATAATTGAAGAGATTTATTACTTGAACTTAAAAGTTGGGTTAGAGATAATGAAACTTTGGTAGGATAATTCATAGCTGCATAAATTATCAGTCAGAATAGTTCGAGAGAATGCTCTAGTAAATTATCATAGTTGATTGAGAGATAATTGCAGTAACCCATAGGTCATAATCCTCATAGAGTATTTCGGTGAGATTATAGCAAAAGAGTTAATAAGTAAACTAGCAATTGCGGAAATCAATACCCTAGATCTTTTTACCATTGAATTATCTTTGATTTAGAATATTGTATTTTTAGTATCATTTTGATTTAGTTAAACAAAACCCATTACTTATTTACAAAAACGCTTGCATCCGAAAATTGTTTGAGCTTGTAATAGCATCACCAAGAGTTGTAGTAGATAGGTTAGTTCCCTGAAGATTCGACTCCGGACTTGAAAATTGGATTATATTTACAATGATCGCTTTGTCTTTTATAAGGCATAGTTGGACGTGATGAACTCGCACAAGGCTGTTGAAGCTGAACCCCCTGTACAATTAGGAATGCACATTGGAAAACCCTCTCTTTTTGATGGATACCACTGTGATGAATGGAAGATGCATATAGAAGTGTTCCTTCAGGCTACTGATTTTGACCTTTGAATAATTATCAATCATGGGCCAATTATACCCACTAAAGTGGAAGTGATGGAAACAAGAGTATCAAAAGAGAGGAGGAATATGATGCCAAGGATCGTCAAATAATCCAGAAAATGCTAAAGCAAAGGATCTGCTCTATAGGAGTCTACCAAGGAATGTTCTCTAAAAGATGTCCTGCTTTATCTCTACTTATGATATATGGAGGACTCTAGAGGCTGATTATGGAAATAAAAATATTGAGGTTGCCCTGATGGCAATTGAAGAAAGCAAACAGAAGAAGAAGTGATATGAGTGATAACCATGAGTTACTCATAGGCGGCTAAAGATGAATCAAATCACATAAGTATCTCTAATTTGAAGAAACTATCCGTGCAATATCTAAAAAACAGGTAATGTCCATAATAGTGACCATGATAAGTGAGATGGATAGGTTAAGTGTTGGGAATGATCACTTAGTAAGCAACCTTTCATGTGTTAAACTTGATTTTAGAAATTTTGAATCTAACAAATCAGATCTTGAAGGACAGGTCAAGAATCTTAAGAACCAAGTCTTTGAACTCACTTCTCATAATGAGCAACACGCTTCTGCTAATGGAAAGGGAATAATGAAGGATCTGCAAAACAATCTTGAATACGAATTGAAAGAGCTCAAAGATAATATGTGTGATACAATTGTACAAATAAAGTATTACAATAAAACTTTGAAAAGGAAAAGTATAAACTACGGACTGTGAAGACCGTCCTTTTGCACATTGACTAAGGAACGTAATATAGCATTTTCAGTTCAACACTCAATTTGATCATCAATGTGTTCTGAAAGTCATTTTTGAGTTAGTTTAGTTCATGTGCATTAGGAGATTTGAGTTGTAATCAAGATGTTATTCAAAACATGTTAGTTGGAGTAGTGTGTGCGTGTGCAAGTTAGAGTAACTTTTAATTCATACAAGATGTAGAAGTAGCAAGGGTGTGTGAGTATTAGTTTACAAGTCTTCTAATCATTACATCTGAATTATTTGTTCTAGTGAAGTTGAAGTTAAAATTCTACGTGATAGATCGTGATTTTTGCACCTTTGAGCCGAGTAATTTTTCATGTAAAAATAGTTTTCCTTACTTTACTATTTATTTCATTTACGCGTAAGGAGTAAGACAAAGAACCAAATTCTTTAGTAATTTAGGAAGGCACTTATATTAGCATTTCCTACTCAAATTAGTAATTTTATATAAAATTACGTTAACACTCAAGCAAACACCCACTTTATTTGCTAGGGTATTCAGATCATTTTCAATGACTTTAGCTCGAACTTCTACTATGCCCATATAATTGTTGTGATTTTTAAGATGATAGACTTATTATCCTTTTTAATAGACCGGCACTAAAACTTTTTGAAGCTTTGACTTCTAAAATCAAGTTTGATGAATGTTATTTGTGTCGATTGAGTATTGTTATAAATAATTAGAAATATGCTTTGGAGTTATATATCATTATCGAGGAAAGTTAATAAAAATTCGAGTTGGTTTCGGTTGAAAATTTAAATTAAAACTACAAAAAAGACACAAATAAATTATATATATTTTTTATGTCGGGTGTACATATAATATACAAAATATATACAACTAATATGATTATAATATAAGTTGTATATAAGCTTTATGTAAATTGTAACTTTTTGATCATTAAAAAAAATTATATACAAGTTGTATACAATTGTAGCTTTTAACTGGATTTTGGTGCAACAAAAAAATTATATTCAAGATGTAAATAAATTGTAGCTTTTGATGGATTTGTATATATTTTATAAGAAACTTCAGTTACTTTTTATAAATAGAAAAACTTAGTTAAATCGGGTAAATATTATTCTAATTTTTTGTATACACAAAAAAACTAGGGCATTTTGATAAATATCCAATTTTTGGGATTAAAGTTATATCTGCATTACACAAGAATTTATAGAATTTATCCACTAGGATATGCACTTCTATCTCTTGAATGCAACTTTAAAATTAGATATGAAGTTCTTCAATCTTTCCAATGCAACTTCAAAAAACGGATCTTAAGTGGTTCTATCTCTTCAATGCAACTTTAGAATCGGTCAGAAGTTTTTTTTATCTTTCCAATGGAACTTCAGAAGAATCGAATTATAAGTAGTTCTATCTCTTCAATATAACTTCAAAATTCGAATCTTAAGTTCTTCTATCTTTCTAATGCAACTTCATAATTTTTCGATCTTAAGTAGTTCTATCTTTTCAATGTATTTTCAGAAATCGGATCTTAAATTCTGAAACACAAACTTGTTCTTCGAATTTTAACAATCCAACACATGATTCAATATCCAAATCTTCTCCAAATTAGCTCAAGTTTGAGACATAACTTTCAAATATCACAAAGAACAAATCCCGAATCATCAAATTGTTAAAACAACAACAAATCTAACAAACCTATTTTGCAAGTAGAAGAAACCTAAGCATAACCTACAATGGTGTTTTGCATTTAACAAGAAGAAGAAACCAAACGCCTCCTAGATATATAGGACATGAACATAGAGAAGAAGAAGGTAGCAGTGAAGCTCCTGGATACAAAGAAGAGAAGAAAGTAACAGTGAAAAAGAAGAGAAAAATGTATCTGAAGTTACCCAAAAATTAGGTATCGGTTAATTTTTTTTAAAAAAATTGGTATAAGTTAAATGGGGTTAACCAAATAAGGCGCCTTGTAAAATTTTTACGGAAAAATCCCTTAAGACTATATCCAACTATTAACGGACCATGTCTTGACCCAAACTAGGCTAGTCCATAGGCTGGAGCCCAACCCGCAGAAACCATTCATGAAAATATGGACTTGCACTGGATATTGAGCCTTATAAACTGCGTTTAAGAAGTAAAAGTTGCGGGGGCGTCCTATTTGGTCGCCCCCATTTAACCTATACCCATTTTTTTTAAAGTTTTAATTTGTACCCACTTTTTAAACAACTTCAGCCCCCTTTCTCCTCCTCAAAGTTATAGCCGCCCTCAATCCGATAGGCGACTCCTTTTTGAAGTTGCTGATTGAGAAAATGTTTCAGTAATTGACATGGACTGTGGAGATATTCTTGACGAAGTTTATTCTTCAGCTATCTCTTTTAAATAAATATTTCTTACTATTACTCAGAATTTCTTTTAATTGTAAGTACTAAAAATTCAAATGCGACAAGTAATTTGGCAAGAATACTAGCTGTTTTATTTCATAAGGACTTAGATTGCTATACGATGTGAATTCACACTTTGAAAATCGTCGTGGATTGCCATACGATGTGATTCCCGCTTTGAAGATTATTGTGGATTCATAGTAATTAATAGCAAAAACTTCAGCTCTAGAGCAGAAGTTCGCCAGTTACAAAACAAAAACTTCAGCTCTAGAGCCAAAATTCGGCAGTTACAAAATAAAACTTCAGCTCTAGAGCTGAAGTTCGCCAGTTACAAAAACAAAAAACTTCGCCAGTTATAAAAACAAAAACTTCAGCAAATAGAGAACAAAACTCTAGCTATTATGCTTAAGTTCAACAATTACAAACAAAAAGTTCAGCACACTTGCTACTTCAGTCTCGTCTACTAGAATGCTGAAGTTTTGCGTGATTGCCTTTGCTACCTTAGGCCCGTATGCTGAAGTTACGCGAAAAAGTGGGTACGTTTGTTATTTTTTTTTGCAAAGAGTACACAAATAAAAACGTGTCCAAAAGACGAATATAGATGCAAATGCCCCGTTTAAGAACAATTAAGGTCCCCAAATATGTGGGCTGGACTTGTGAAAAAGTCCGAGGTCACGAGCCTTTATCGATCTGTTGCCAAATTTTGTTATAACAAATGTAGCTTCAATGTATTGATCAAACAAATAAATATGCAACTTTATGTCCCATAAGCATACTTTCCTAATTTCAATAAACACATTATTCATCTCAAATCGTTTTAAATAGGACCATCCAATACATAAAGTATTTCGCATATTCACGCAGGAGCCCCAAGAAGTAAAGGCTAAAATCCCTTTTTAGTTGTATGATCATTCCTTTTTCTATTTCTATGTATAATAATAAAATACGAATTCATTAAAATTAATTGGACTGCTCATTGCTCCCCGTGAGCATGATTAGCTTGTAACGCATCCAAAGGCAAAAAGATTAGCTTTGTCCTAATAAAAAGTCCAAAGCACTTAGATCTTTTCTAAAGCCAGTTGTCACACGTGTGGCATTAATCATTTTAAGCACTAATACCACTCCTCTATGCAATCATGCACTCCATTCTTTTGCTTAATTAATAATATATACCTTCCCCTTTCCAATATCAAATAGTAAACACCCGCCCCTATCCCATATCACTCAACAGAAAACAGGGAGAAAAGTTTCGTCCCTGATCAACCCAAAAATGATAAAATTGATTTTGGGAAATAATTAATTTGGACAAAATAAATTAATCAGTGGAAAGAATATATATAAAGTATCAAATAACTCTGATAGTGAAATAGTAAATACATAAATATCTCGTAAAGATTAAACGTCCCCTTCTTCTAATGCAACGTATGAAATCAGTTCTCTCTTTAAACATTAAGAAAAAAGTTGAATCGTTAAAATGGGCTTCTTGAAAAAGAGACTGCTTTAGGTGGGTCAGCCCGCTCGTGCGATCATGAGAGGTTAGGCCCATACTCTTACCTGTTGGCCCACAAATAAAACAACCCTCCGCTCAACAAATATAGTCCTCTGACTAAGTGAATACTCTAACCAAATGAGGTATGAGAGCCTGTTGTCACTTTTTTTGTTATGGAATTGCTATAAACAAATATAGCTATGATGATAAATGCTGAAAATATAACTATGAATGATAAATACGGTGTATATGTTTGACGTATCAAGTAATTTTCACAACAAAGAACTGGGAAGAAAGGAGGGTACTGTTACAATACCACAGTAAGATTGGTGAGGATGGGGTAAATGGCATTTGCTAATTAAAACTTACGGTATTTCCTTCTCTAATGTCAAAGGACTTAATAATAAATATTTCTATATTAGAATAATTTGTTTTGCATTATTATGTATGTGTACTCAATATAATTTCTCTATAAGGAGATTGAACTGTACTCTCTTCAGACCATATAGCTCCTCCTTTAGTAGCAAGATTTTTAAGGAAGCCATGTTTTGTAAATTTAACATACAAAAAAGTTGTCCCGCACAATTTACTCGAGCCACTGAAGGGCGCTATATACACTTCTGGCGGAACCAACATTTTCACCGAGAGATGTCAAAATATAAAAAAAATAAATACACCTAAAAGTTTAGGGAAGTCAACGTACAGTAAATATACATAAAACAAAAAAATTATCTAATAATACAATATAATTTTCCGAAGAATCAATATTTTTTGTTGCCATTCCGTGGTTGAATGTGGCTCTGCCACTGCTTGCAATAGGTTTTTAATTTGCTAAAGTTGCAGATATTTGAAGGGTAAATAGTTAGGGTATGATTGTGACTAGGGGAGTGAGGTTGTAAATTAGGACAGTCTGATGATGCATAAACTGAATGATTGCGTTAATTAAGAACCTTTTATTCTAAATTAAAATCATGACCACTAAGTTAGCTTTTTGAGATTAGTCCACATTAAACGTTGTCCAACCTACAATCAATCGCTAATCTTTTGTAAAAAATTGTAACTTTTTTTAGCGAGAATGAAACTCATATAAGAAATTTTAGTAGGAAGCAATTCTCTTTTAATGAATTATATGCGACACAAACCAAATTAATCGTGCCGGCGAGTACTGAATACCAGATAACTAAACAATTATCGAATTCTTACTATACTCGTTCTTTAACTAATTCATGGTTATTTCCATCACTCTCAAAAAAAAAAAAAAGGTAGCCATGTATAATTTTCTTCTTTTGCTTTTTTCCTTTCCATTCTCTTTTTTTTTTGCTTCTTTTTTCAGCTAAGTTGCACTGAAATAATAATGTTCAATCTCAATCCTTAGTTGGCCTAATAGGAGACCCTAAGTAAAGGCATCTTCGTTAGGTCCATTCACGGGTAACCCTATCATTGCTCCAAATACCAAATTGAATAAACAACTATAAATGAAGGGAATTTTTTCAAATTAAAAAAAAAATTATCACTGCCTTCTCCTTTCTATTTATATATATAATTAATAACCTAGGCAAATCTCATTCCATTCTTATTACTTCACAGCTCTCACTCCACAGTCCATAGCCATGGCTTCTGAGAAAGTTGAGACTGTTATTGCTGGAAATTACTTGGAAATGGAGAGAGAAGGAGAAGAAGCCGATTCCAATAACTCTGTCAAAAGCAAATTATCGAATTTTTTCTGGCATGGTGGCTCTGTTTATGATGCATGGTTTAGCTGTTCTTCTAACCAGGTTATTTTTTTTAATGTTATTTTTATTGTTTAACAAATTTATCACGCATACAGAATTTAAAATTTTCGGTTTGGATGATGAAAAATTAAAATTAGGTTGCTCAAGTGCTACTTACACTGCCATATTCATTTTCACAACTGGGAATGATGTCTGGAATTATTTTCCAACTCTTCTATGGGTTAATGGGAAGCTGGACTGCTTATCTTATAAGTGTTCTCTACGTTGAGTACAGAACTAGAAAAGAAAGAGAAAAAGTTGACTTCAGAAATCATGTAATTCAGGTAATTTTATTTTTCATTACTGCTTATTGTTATTGCTTTCTTTTTATTTTCTGGTTATTACATTGCTAGGTTATCTCTATTTCGTCTTGCTTATTCTGATATTACTGTGCCACTTTCTTTTTCATCTTTTTTAACTGAGCGTTTATCGAAACAACCTCCCTACTTTTTCGGATCCTTCCCAGAACTCACCTGTTGTCCGATAAATTTAGATTTGCATCAATTCATTTAAAGAGAAAATTATTTTTCTTTGGATTTTCCAGTTGTCCTTAATTCTTCCTTTCTATATATATCTTCATATCTGAGTTTTGCAGTGGTTTGAAGTTCTTGACGGACTACTAGGAAAGCATTGGAGGAATATTGGTCTCTTTTTCAACTGCACTTTTCTTCTATTTGGATCAGTCATTCAGCTAATTGCATGTGCAAGGTAATCAATCAGACAATTTTACTAGTATTTTCCATGTGGTTTCTCAGTATTGTGAATTATGATTAATATATATGTCATGTTTAAATTAAGATTTGATTAAAGTAAATGGATAAATAATCAGATATAGTATTTCTTTAATTTAAATAGAAATGGTATAATAAAATATTATTATTTAATCGTTTTTCTTTTTCTTGATTGATTGCAGTAACATATATTATATTAATGACAATCTTGATAAGAGAACTTGGACTTATATATTTGGAGCTTGTTGTGCTACAACTGTGTTCATTCCTTCATTCCACAACTACAGAATTTGGTCATTTATAGGCCTTCTCATGACAAGTTATACTGCATGGTATCTTACCATAGCTTCTCTTCTCAATGGACAGGTATTTTAAAAAGTTTTTTTTTTACTTTTAATTATGTTTATTAACAAAAATGTCATACTAATTAATATTTTCTCCGGTCCACTTTAATTAATTTTTTGGCCTTTTTTATTTGGTCCACAATATTTAATTTTTTCAGACATCAAGAAGGAATTTACTTTGATTTTTCAAAGTTGCCCTCGGAGTAAAGAGATTAGGAGTATTTGTAGTATTTTCAATGAATATTTGAGTGGAGAGAGAAAATATTTGAGTGTCTGCAGGCAAAATTTTGACCATTTTCAACAGTAAAATAAAAAGCGTACTTCCTTTGGTCCAAAATAAGTTATTTTTTAATTTTTTTTGTGGTCCAAAATAAGTGATTTTTTTAGATTTCAAGAATGAATTAATTATCTTTTTTCTATATTGCCTTTGAGTAAATAGTGTTGGAGCATGAGTTAGGAGTGTTTATGTGAGATACTAAAGGTTAATATGGTCAATTTTATTGCTAATTAATGCTACAAGATGAATTTCTTAATATGTGTGAAAACATCTAAAAAAAAATCACTTATTTTGGATGAGAGGGAGTATTCTTTTATAGCAACAAAGTAGACTACAAATATTAGTATAATTTTTTAAAAGAATACAAGAAGATGAAGGGCTTTAGATATACGAAATTATTAAAAACTAGATAAGTTCTACTTTAAAAAACAAGACTTTGGATTTGAGATGGAAAAAGTAGTATATATAAAGGTTTTTGCTGCTTCGTTTTTTCTCCCATGCGAAGTGCTAAAGTTTAGTTTTGGCTTGATTTACCTTTTAATATTAGAACGGCATTTAATTAGTACTTGCTTTTCTTTTACTAATAATTATTTTTATTGATTGTGACATGTCAAAGGTTGAGGGAGTGAAGCACTCAGGACCAACCACAATGGTTCTCTACTTCACTGGTGCTACGAACATTCTTTATACTTTTGGTGGCCATGCTGTCACGGTGTGAGTATTTAATATTTAATATATTGATTCTATATGTATTATACTTTTCTTTTTAATTCGTTCAAATAATACTTTTTATTTAGAATTAATTGAATTTTAAATTTTCATTTTCCCTTAATAAGATGATCATAACTACACAAATTTTTGTGAATTGATTTAGACTATAAATTTTAAAAAATATTTCTTATCAAATTTCGTGTTCAGTCAAACACTGTCACATAGATTAAGACAGAGGGGGAGTATGTGTTATGCAATTTACAAGTGGATAAGTATTTGAATATATCCATGTTACCCTCTAACACTCTTTTGTTTGTCTCAGTAAAGACATAACACATGCTTATAATTATTTAGCTAGATATCCCTTTCCCAGTAATGGGAACATGCTTCCTGGAAACCTGGTGCCTGCTTTTCTTATCCTCCCTATATATGATTATTCTTTAACTCTTGAGGAGATCCAAATTTTTAATAAACAAAAATCACGAAACAAACATATTTTTATCCAACAAAATTCAGTATACATTCAAATCTCTCTATAACAGTCTCGTTTGTTCGGGATATTTTTGAATGCTGTAGCGAATTGTTGTTATAGAAAATAATATTATAATAGAACATGAGATTTGATTCCGAAAAAAATTGACTTTTATAGAAAAGTGTTACTATATAAAGATGATGTTATAGAGAAGTATATACTAGAGAAACCACTTACTAGAGAACTATAATATAATGGAAAGAAAATTAAAATATATTACATGGGAAAAATGGTTATGTTATTTCTTCATACCAGATCATAATGGGATTATAGTCAGAAATTGGTTACGTGGACTCAAAAATCTTCAGAATATCACAAGCAATTTGGCTGGAACAGATGAGAATCCATGGAATTTGATAATCAGAGCATTCAAATTTTCCAAAAATATATAACAGAATCAGAAAATTACAGAAAGAATCGAAAAATAAAGATTTTATTTTTATAAAATTCTCTTGAAATATATATAACGCAATTCGATATATTTTCTGTAAGAATAAGTTATTAATTTTACGTATGTAGGAGAAGGTATCACATACAGTCATAACTTTCTATAACATTATCCTTATATAACAACACTTCATTATCTCCTCTTGTGTTTATTTAGTGTTTTTATTAAAATTAGTAGTTTATTACTTACCTTTTTTGTGTGAATATATATAGGGAGATAATGCATGCAATGTGGAAGCCACAAAAGTTCAAGCTTATATATTTGATGGCAACAATTTATGTGCTAACACTGACACTGCCATCAGCAAGTGCCGTCTATTGGGCTTTTGGAGATGCGCTTCTCACCCACTCCAATGCTTTGGCTTTGTTACCAAGGACTAGATTTAGAGACGCTGCTGTTGTTCTCATGCTTATTCATCAGGTCAATACAATTTTCATTCTCTTTTTTCTGATTAGTAAATATCAATTAATTAATGTGTGTGCGCACATGCAGTTTATTACATTTGGATTTGCATGTACCCCTTTGTACTTTGTGTGGGAGAAATTCATCAGAGTTCATGACACAAAGAGCTTGTTCAAGAGAGCAATGGCAAGACTCCCTGTGGTTATTCCAATTTGGTTCTTGGCTATTGTTTTCCCCTTCTTTGGTCCCATTAATTCCACTGTTGGATCTCTTCTTGTTAGCTTCACTGTTTACATTATTCCTGCCTTGGCACACATGGTTACTTTTGCTTCTCCATCGGCTAGAGAGGTACAAAAATCACATCTTTCAATTTATGTGATACAGTACTTTTTTTAATGCACATTAATTATTTGGATTTTCTTTTTTTGTTGATTGACAGAATGCTGTGGAGCAACCACCATCATTCTTGGGAAGGTGGGTTGGATTGTATTGTACCAACATATTTGTGGTGGCATGGGTCTTCATTGTTGGTTTTGGATTTGGAGGGTGGGCGAGCATGGTCAATTTTGTACATCAAATTAACACATTTGGCCTCTTCACTAAGTGTTATCAATGCCCTCCACATAAGGCTTGAGTAGGATAATATATTACTAGTATTAGACTTATAAGGAAGTAAAAGAAAATTACATATGACGTGTGTAAAAAGATTTGGCAGTTTGCAAAAAGATTTGGCAGTTTGCAACCACTTTTTACCTCTCACTTTTATTTTCTTGTAAGAGTCCATTTATTAACTTGAGTGCTAGTGGCTTTTCTTTTCTGTTTTTATTTTCTTCTAAAAATATTGTAATGGCCTTTCGTTTTTTGGGGCTTTATGTGATGTGGATGATTGGTAATATACACTACTTTTCCTTGCTCCTTAATTTGCTTTTTATTTACAGTGGTCACATTACGTACTCTCTCTGTCAAAATGCTAAATGGAAGGAAATTTTTTGAACTTTTCTAGAGAGGTCGTTTGGTTATGAGGATAAGAATATTAATCCGAGATAGAATTTTGATTATGGGTATTATTCGATTCCTAATAAATTTTATATCAAAATATTAAAATTACCTAGTCCCTCCGTTTCAATTTATGTGAATCTGTTTGACTGGACACGGAGTTTAAGAAAAAAATGAAGACTTTTGGAATTTGTGGTCCTAAACAAGTTCAGATGGGGCCCAGAATATTTGTGTGGTTATAAAAGCTTCGCATTAAGGGTAGAGTTGTAACTTTAAGCTAAATTGTTACCAAATTTAGAAAGGATTCATTTTTTTTTGAATGGACCAAAAAAGAAATAGGTTCACATAGGAACCGAGTGAGTATTCTATATAAAAGATGAGATAGTTAATTTTGATGGAATAACCCAACCGGTAAGATATCTTCATCTATCCCACAATTAAACCAAACGACCTTACAGTTTGCTTAAATCCATTTTTACTTTTAAAGTCTTTTCTTTTTATATGTATACAACAAATTGGGCAGAATTCTTCTTAGTCATAAATATCCAAATACATTTACAGCACTTCATTATTCGATCTACGGCTATGAAGCTTTGTGGTTTAAAATGGTTAATATGCATGCTAGTGGTACATCACATTCTAAGTTCATCATATTTGTTGTTCGCTTTAGTCCAACAAATCTCACATTATTGTCTTTTAATTTGGGTTATGACATATCTAAGCTTAAAAGTGTGTACACCGTATGAACTTATGTAATTCCTTTCTTTAAATGCTCGCAAACCTAAAAGTTTGCCAGTCTTTTTCACCCTTACATACACTCGAATTTAGTGTTCTTACAAAGGTTTGCTCCATTATCGTGTAATATAAAAATCTGACTTTGATATCATATATGTATTGTCCGCTTTGGTCCAACAAATTTCACATATTATTCTTTGAGCTAAGTCCCCAGATCAAGCTCAACGACACACTTATTACGTGAATATATATTCTGTCTTATATATTACTTCACTTTTTTCTCCCTTCTCGATATTAGATTTGCCTATAATGTCATATGCATGCACCTATTCTTCTGATGCTTGCAAGTATCGAAGCTTGTTCGTTCTTCTCTTTGATCCGTCCTTGTCAATTCACCATTATCTATCATGAGTTCACATGTACATTATGAAGACGTGTCTCAAATATACGAAAATGCACATTGATAGAAATAATTCTCAAAATTCATCACATACAATTAACTGAATCCGTTATATACTCTCACCAAAAAGATGAGTTAATTTCATATTTAATTTTCACAAATTAATTCAGAAAGGAGACACTACTAAAAAAATGATATTTCTCATTCGAAAGAAGATGACTGAAAAACTAATCAAAAGTTCGATTGCACTAATATTCGTTTGTTTTTTTTTTTTTTTGTGACAAAATCAACCGAGTCAGTCGGGTCTTTTGCTCCAAAATATGACGAGCTATTTTTCGATCGCTCGGTCGATAATAATATATTGGAAAAATTATTTTTTTAAAGAAACCTACTAAATTGGTCGGTTTCTATTTAAATTAAATAAAAAATTGTGTTAAGTCGGTTGTTTTTTTGGGTCAAATCTTTGGTGAACTCATTTAACTTATAATAACTGACCGAAATCGGTTGATTATTTTTGCAAATAAATATGGTTGAAGATTAAAGTTAAGAAAAATAAAAGTCTTAAGCTGACAAACACGAATGGTCTAGTATAGAATAGTACTTCGCCATATTATAGATCTTGGTTTGATTCCCAAATGGTGCACCGCATAGGTTAATTTTTGATACGGAACTACATATTTTCGACCCTTCATTTTCAAGTCGGTACGAATCGCATTCGGTTGGTTTTTTCCGTCGAAAAAGGGTGTTTTTTAGTAGTGAGAATTTAAGATGAAATGTTGTGACTCATCACTAAATACTTACTTCTCATCCAAAATGACTATCACAAAATGATGGAAAATAAGTACGTACGAAGAGAAATTAGTGTAACACCAAATACAAAAAGCCAAAAGGTATTATCTTTGGAGACATGTTGGAAAAGGCCAAGTAAATCGCATTAGATTATCTTCGCATCTTCGTCAAAATCAAACCCCACATCTCATGTTAAGTGTCTGGAGCTTTTTGACATGCCAAACACTGGTAAAATCGATCTGTCATTAGGGGCAAACCTTCTATTTTCTGTTGGGTGGGGCAACTTTTTTGGGAAGTACTTTAATTTGTTCTGACATTAACTGCATGTTTTAACTAAGAAGAAATATAAAGTCTTGCTAATTTCAACATCAAAAAACGTAAAATACCTTTTACATTAGACATCCCATATGTTTAGGCCATTGGTATTTTCATCCTTTTAATCAACTCTCTTTAATCCAAGATGTCTAAAACAATGACATCAACATTATTATAAAAATATAAGAAAGAAAATATGTAAAATGAAATAACGTCAGTCCTTATATGTCAGCTATATGGTCTTTTTTTTTACCTTGAATAAAAGTCTTTATATTTACACCAAAATACATGCATCAACTTACCATAGTTAAATGATGTTATGATGTAAAAATATATATTTTAACCATGGCTAAGTA
Organism: Nicotiana glauca; assembly: GCA_026770625.1. Taxonomy (NCBI): domain Eukaryota; kingdom Viridiplantae; phylum Streptophyta; class Magnoliopsida; order Solanales; family Solanaceae; genus Nicotiana; species Nicotiana glauca. The sequence continues at coordinate 195,895 of MU780408.1, read as the reverse complement.
AAATAAGTGTATGTGCAAACATAAGCATACATCTATTGATTTGATATTGACATTCGGGAATAGGTTTTTAGCCTCTTTATAGCACAGGGTCTTAACCGTTAACCTCAATCACTTAACAAAATTCATATGCTACTACAATAAAACAAGGAATTGTAGGAAAAAAAAAAAGAGTAAAACAAGGGTATGAAATAAGCAATATTATGATATTTCATTCTTTTTAATTCTTTAAGAGGGCGTCTCTTCTTTTCCACGCCCATATTCCTCCTTCTTTACAGATACTCAAGCTTCTATGCTACGGAATTAGTTTTTCCAATCAATCAATTCAAATTAATGCGTACAAATATGCTCTCATCGAAATAAATGTCTACTCTTCCCGTATTTGAAGATAGACTTATTTAACCAAAAAATAGATTTTTAGCCAAAGCTAGAAATTAGAAGAATCGGGTTACTGATAATCGAAAAAGTATGTAAAGAAAGAGATTTGAAAATGATATTATCAGAAAGCAAGTAAATTAAAGTATATTCCAATAGTCACTTGTGTCTCAATCGATTACATATCTCTCCTTTTATAGGTCCCTTTGAGAATGTACGTTATGCTTAGGTCATAATGAAGCTATTATGAGTAATTAATGACATTAGATGCCACGTTACATGATCATTACGTTGAATGTATATATTCCTTAACAAATTCAGCATTTAATACTCTTTAATGTCGTATTTGCACCCTTTTCTTTAGCCAGGTTCATTTTTTCCATTGCTCGGATGTAAATAAGCTTAAACAGGGACGGGTGCTGATACTCTCGTCCCATGCCTCTTCCTTTTTCATTACTCGTATCTGTTTTGTAATTCTCAAACCGTAGCTAAGTATAACTTATTGACCATTCCACGTGTCCTGATACGTCGTCGTATATATGAATACAATTTTTCCCATTACAGATAGTCTCCCCACTTTCCATTTAATCATCATTTTGAATATTTGGGAAGTGGAATTGATTAAAGGAGAATTTTTGTCACCATTAGTGCTCTGACAGAGTTGACGCTTCAATTGTCACTTCTTTTTAATGCTCTAGACACGTGTCATTCTTTCATTGGTTGCACAATATCGCAGCACTTTCTTAGGATTCCATTTCGGCTTCACTGTTCACGAAGTATCAGTTATCATTATTATGGTTCTTCCATTACCGTACTTTTTCTTTTGGCCGGTTACCCATTAGTATAAATATAACTTCTTTTCTTGTCTTGTTTCACATAAAGCGTATCATACACTCTAATCCTTCGAGACTTCCTTGCTATTTTCTGCTCCACTTCAACCTTCTTTGCCATGGCTTCACCAAATCCTAACCCTAAGAGACCCCCCATTCTGGATAGCTTCCCTAATGCTCCAATTAGACAATAGAAGAGGGGGTAGACTCCGTAGCCTTGGATATGCTCGTGGTGGTAGTACGTCAACTCCTTCTTCTAGCTCTGGTCCCTCTTCTGGGACTAGAGGTTCACATTCTCAGAGGGGTTCCTCCCGGAACAATGAATCTTCTGAGCCACTTCGTGAGCCTCTGGTTGAGGAAATAATCCCCTCTGAAATTTCCTTTCATCATGATAGAGAGTCTTTTAGGACCCAAGTTGCTTCTTTAGACCGTGCTGAACCTTTTCCTACTTAAATCACATATATTTTAGCTCCCATAGTTCGTAAGGATTGTCATTGGAGTGTTGATTTCCCAATCATCGTTCCTAAATCAAATCAGAGGATCATATATTACTTAATAGGATTCTCTTTTGTTTACACATAGCCCTTTACTCTAGGGTTTAAACCGGCCATTGACCCGATTATTTTAGACTTTTGTCATTTTTTCGACGTGTGTTTGGGTGAAATTGGTCCGATTGTTTGGAGGGTTGTCGCCTGCTTGAGGCACCTTGCTAACATGGCGGATGTTGAATTTACTTTTCCCCACTTAATTCACCTTTACTCCTCAAGGCTTTTTCGAAACGGCGTATTTGGCTTAGCAGCCAGGAGAAAAAGGGTTTTAGTGAATCCCAAGGATGATAAAGACCGTGGCTGGTATGCCCGATTTGTTGCTGCTCCCACTGCTAGTTTAGTGGGTGAAAATAACATTCGCTTCCCTAAGAAGTGAAACTTTGCACGTAAGTGTTAAATCCTTCTCGTGCCTTTTTATTTCTAGGCTTGCTTATTTTTCTTAATTTTGCTTCTTTTTCTTTTCAGCAACCATGAGCGTTGTGGAGTTTGTGCCCAACTTCCGTGGTTAGGTAGAAAAGTTGCTGAAGACTGCCCCAATGGAGGGTAGATCATGGAAAACCCTTTCCAACTGTTATGGTGGGAAAGTAAAGACTCATGGTAAGGACTTCTATTTCTACCTTGTCTATATTTAAATATTTTTTGTTGTTCTAACTTTCATCCTTCTTTTTATCAGGATTTGCCATTCGAGGAGTTACTCTAGAGGCCGTCTTGGCGTGCCGTGACTCTTTAAGTACTCGCACCTCTTCAGCCCAAGATATATTCTTTGGCTCTGTAAAGAGAAAATCTATTGAAGAAGATGATTCAGAGGAAGAAGTCGAGGGTTCTTTGACATCAAGACCACGAGCCATGAGACGTATTGTCTCTGAAGACGAGGCTGATGTCTCCCCTCACCTATCTCTTTCCGAGCTTGTTATTTATCCGGTGATCATCCTTGATGATGATGTTTCTCCTCCCGATACTCATGAGTCGTTAAATCAACTCTTTATTAGTGGTTTCGGTAGTGGGACTTTAGGACCTGTTCTAAATGAACCTCCTTTATCTTCTTTTACCTCTTCCGTACCTATGATTGCTTCTTTACCTTCATCAACTACTACTTCTATCCCTTCCTCCATTATTTTTACTCTTTCCACTGCTTCTCCTTCAGTAATTCCTCCACCCCATTGTCCACTATACGGAGGTGGGCTCTTCTAGTAGAGGTTCCGCTATGAGGAGGGTAACCATTGAGGTTCCTGCCAACAACAGTCTTTTAAGAAAGTCTGGGCAAGCCGATACTTTGCTCGAATCTTTGATTGGCACTATTGAGAAGGCCAAAATTGAAAGCCGTAGTAATCTGACCCTCATGAACGATATAGTACATACCACTCTAAAGGTATTTTTTGTCCTTTATTTTATTAAAAATTTTGGTTTTGAAATCCTGACCTTACTTCCTTTTTTGTTTATGTAGGCCAACCTCATTGGTACTGAACTAATGACCCGAGTCTCCCTTTTGGATAAGTTGGCTCATGACTTGGAGAAGACTGCCTATGATGCAGAAGAAGCTTCCCGTGGTTCTCAATTAGAGGTAAACAACTGGAAGGGCCGGTTTGAAAGTGCACAAATCGACATGGAGAATTTGGAGGAGAGGAAAAATGCCTTAGAGCAGCACGTTCAAACATTAACCTCCGAGTTGGTGATGATTAAAGTTACCTCAAGCCAAACTGAGAAGGACAAAGAGAGCCTTGAATCTTCCTTTGCAGAACAGCTATCCAAGGCCAACGAGGAAAATAGGGCTCTAAAGACTTTGCTGGCTCAGAAGGAGATGCATTCTGGAGAGCTAGAACAAAACCTTTCACGGGCACAAGAAGAACTACGAGTTTTTATAGACAAGGTACATGCCCTAGAGAGTTCTCATACCACCCTTCAATCATCTTACAATTCTGTCTTGGCTAAAAACGAAGAACTTAAGAATGAAGTTGCTTCTTAGGAGAGAGATTATGAACTTCTTGAAGAGTTAACCAATGTTGAGGTAAGCCGGACCTTCTTAAAGTCTCATCGTGACACCTTGGTGGAAATGGGCCAAGAAAATTTCAGCTTGGAATCAGTATTAGCCAAGGTGAATGAGTCCACTGAACGAGCATAACAACCACAAAATTTTTCATCTCCCGAGGTTGAAGTCCCTGTGACTGAAACTTCTTTGGCTGAGATTCCCGTAGTTGAAGTCCCCGTAACTGTTGAAATTGCCACGAGTGTCACACCTTCCTCAAGTCCATCCGTGCCTCTTGCCGCAGTCAAGCTGAAACTTTGCCAGTTGATGCTCCTACTACTGTAATTGAAGATCAACCTTCAACTGTTGATGATGCTGTTCCAGTTGAGCTTGCGGATGATCCTTCTTCTTAATGAAAAATTTTTACATTTGTTTTAAATTCCCTTTTGACAGGTATCTATCTGGAGAACTATGTTTAAGTTTTTTAGATTCTTGTGATAGTTTTTTTTTATAATCAAACCCTTGGTTATCAGTTAAGGTTTGATTTTAGAAATACAAGTCTCCAAGTCTTGTTATGGGGCATTTTTGTATGAATAATTTGATGACTAAATTTATACTTAGTCTTTAGTTTTAAAATATTAAGAAGTTATCATTAAACTTCCCTCTATTCTATTCGTGCCTTTTATTTTCAAGGACTTAAAGAATAGTCTGCATTTTTGTTCTTTAAAAATGCTTCTATTAACCTCATGACTAAATATCATGAGTTTTATAAAAGAAGGCCCTTTTATGTTTTGACACTTGATGAAGAAGACATCTCAACTTCATAATGGTGCTTATTATATGATAAAAGAAATAGGAACACACATATTTCTTTGCAATAACTTGGACAAGTTTTTATTTCTAAAACTTGACAAGTTTTGAGTAATACTTTACATGTATTTGAATTACATCTATAACGTTCTCGTAACTGTTTTTCTTGTAACAGATTTATACAAAAGAAGAACAATAGATACAAGGTTTTTCCTTATAACCCATTTTAGTACATAGTCTTTACCCTAACTTTTTAGAGGTACCTTGGGTCCCCTTAACTTCAAAATATTAGGAAGGGTTTGAGAGGTGACTCCATTGTTCTCATGGGAAAGAACACTATGATGAATGCCATGACTCCTTAACTTCCACTCCGTACTTGACTCTTCTTAGGCTTGATTTTTACTCAATCTTCTTGCCTTTTGTATACACATGACTGTATATTCTGTGTAGTCCCCGAAGTGTTTGAGTGTTGAAGTATGAAGCCTCGAGCACTTGATAGTCTCTTTCATATGGTCCTTTTCCTGAAAAGGAAATACATACGGGACTCGGGGGTGCGATTATAGATGAAAAATGCTTAACCCGTTTATATGTCTATTAGATTAATTGTAACCCCGGGCCAGGAATTTTAGTTTATTCCATTTTGCCGTACAGGTCGTGACTCATCATTTAGTACAGGTGAGCGTTTTGCCTATCATCTAAAATTGTTAGTAAAATTTTAACAATTCAAAAAATAAAGTTTAACATGGTGATACCTGACCGTGGGTTTTCCCTTAGAAGTAGTATCTCTTCAAATGAACAGCATTCCAATGTAAAGGAAGTACCTTCCCGTCTATTGTTTCCAATTCATATGCTCCTTTTCCTGCAACATCACGAACCCTGTAGGGTCTTTCCCATGTTGGGCTTAGTTTACCTGCATTGGCTACCTTTGTCGATTGAAAAACTTTTTTAAGCACGAAGTCCCCAATTTTGAAGTATCTCAGGCGAGCTTTCCTGTTGTAATATCGTTCGATCACTTGTTTTTGTGCTGTCATTCTTATTAATGTAGTTTCTTTCCTACCTTCCAATAAGTTAAAATTGATCCGCATCTCTTCATCATTATACTCTTGTGCTGCTTGTGAGAATCTTGTACATGTTTCTCCTATTTCAACTGGGATTAGTGCTTCAGCTCCATAAACCAAAGAGAAGGGTGTTTCACCTGTGCTCGTTTTTGTTATTGTGCGATATGCCCATAAAACTCCGAGTAACACTTCAGGCCAATTACCCTTTGACTCCTATAATCGTTTTTTTAAATTGTTGATTATAACTTTGATCGTTGATTCTGCTTGCCCATTAACCACTGGATGATAGGGTGTAGATGTAATCCTTTTGATTTGCCAACTCTCAAGAAAATCTGTGACTTGAGCCCCGATAAATTAAGGGCCATTGTCGCATATGATTTCCTTTGGTACACCAAATCGGCAGATGATATTTCGCCAAATAAAATCTTTAACTTCCTTTTCTCGCACTTGTTTAAATGCTCCCGCCTCCACCCATTTAGTGAAATAATTAGTAAGTACGAGAAGAAATTTTACCTGTCCTTTTGCTTGAGGTAATGGTCCTACTATATCCATTCCCCATTTCATAAACGGCCACGGTGCAATGACTGGATACAATAATTCCGTTGGCCTGTGCATATTGTTACCATACTTCTGGCATTTGTCGCATTTAGCCACAAAACTTGCCGCTTCTTCTTCCATTTTAGGCCAATAGTACCCTGCTCTAATCAAGGTTCTCACCAATGATCTTCCTCCTCCGTGATTCCCGCAATGCCCCTCATGTATTTCCCTCATCACATACTCCATTTGAGAAGGTCCGAGGCATCTTGCTAAGGGACCACCAAATATTTTACGGTAAAGGTTTCCTTGTTTTAAACAGTAACGAGCAGCCTTTTGCGAAGTGCATGTGCTTGTCTCTTGTCATTAGGAACGGTACCGTATTATAAAAAAGCAACAATTTCGTTCCTCCAATCCCAAGTTAAATTATTAAAATTTACCTTATCCTTATCAGGTTCGAGAACTAAATGAAATAAGTGTATAACTGGGGCATGTGCATCATTTGCCACATCAGCTGCGGATGCGAGATTGGCTAAGGCATCTGATTCACCATTTTCATCCCTAGATATTTGTATGACCTTCCAAGTTTGGAATTGCCTTATCAATTCCCGTACCTTTTCCAAGTACTGTTGCATCCTTGCTTCCCTAGCCGCGTAAGTTCCCAGCATTTGATTAACCACGAGTTGTGAATAACTTTTGATCACTACTTGATTTATACCAAGTTCTCGTGCCACCTCTAGACCTGCAATCACAGCTTCATACTCCGCTTCATTGTTAGTTATGGAATGACACTTAATAACTTGCCTAATAGCTTCACCCATAGATGGTACTAACACAATTCCTAGTCCTGCACCTTTTACATTAGATGATCCATTAGCGAATAAGGTCCATGTTCCTGGATTAACCCCATTAAGTATCTGTACTTCTTTTTCTGCTTCTAACTGCATTCCTTGGCTAAAGTTAGCCACGAAATCAGCTAATATCTGGGACTTTATTGCTGTTCTAGGTAGGTACGTGATTTCATATTTACTCAGTTTTATGGCCCATTTGGCTAACCTTCCTGACAATTCATGCTTATGCAATATACTACGTAAATGGTATGCAATTACCACAATAATAGGATGACATTGGAAATATGGTCTTAACTTTCTAGATGCCATGATTAAAGCAAGCACTAGTTTTTCCAGTTGTGGATGCTGTGTCTCTGCATCTAATAAAGATTTACTAACATAGTAGATAGGAGATTGTTTACCCTATTCTTCACGAACCAAAACTACGCTTACCGCAACTTCTGAAACAACAAGGTAGATGAAAATTCCCTCCCCAGCCTTTCGTTTTGCTAGCAAAGGTGGATTTGATAAGTAAGTCTTCAAATCTCTAAGTGCCTGTTGACACTCCTCATCCCACTCAAATTGATCCTGCTTTTTAAGGGTCGAGAAAAATTTAAAACATTTTTCCGATGATTTAGAAATGAATCTTCCCAAAGCTGCGATTCTTCCCGTCAGTCTTTGTACTTCTTTCTTGTTTGAAAGTATATCAGGGATTTCTTCAGTGGCCTTAATCTATGCAGGATTTACTTCAATACCACGGTTAGAAACAAGAAAACCTAAAAACTTACCTGATGCCACACCAAATGCACATTTTTCTGGATTCAACTTCATGTTATACTTTCGTAAAATTTTAAACGTGTCAGACATGTGGGATATATGATCTTCTGAATGTTGAGTCTTAACTAGCATATCATCTATATATACCTCCATGCTCTTACCTAAATGTTCTTGAAACATTTGGGTAACTAACCTCTGATACGTTGCACCTGCATTCTTAAGACCAAAAGGCATTACCTTATAGTAGTAAGTCTCTCAGTCTGTTATGAAAGAAGTTTTTTTCTCATCTCCTGGATCCATCTTGACTTGATTATAGACTGAATATGCATCTAAAAAACTTAAATAAATTAATTGATTTGTGTGTGGTAAAGGGAAAGAATCTTTTTGACAGGCTTTATTAAGGTCTGTGTAATCTACACAGACTCGCCAGTTACCATTCTTCTTCGGAACCACAACAGTGTTAGCTAACCAGTCAGGATATTTTACCTCACGAATTGAACCAATTTTCAGCAATTTTTGAACTTCTTCTTGAATCACCTTATTCTTGAAAGTTCCTTGCTTTCTTTTCTTTTGCTTGATTGGAGGTATGATGGATCTTCATTTAGTTTATGAGTCATGACCTCCGATGATATCCCTGTCATGTCAGAATGGGACCAAGCAAAACAACCTACATTAGCTTTTAAAAATTCAATTAACTTACGCTTTACCTCCAGGCTGAGATTGGCTCTTATATACACTTTCCTCTCGGGCCAGTGTATAAATAAAACCACAGCCTCTAATTCTTCTATGGTTGTTTTGATGTTCTCGTTCTCCTCTGGTTCTTGAATGGTATCAGGTCTTGAATCCACATCTATTTGCTCTTGTTCAGTTGAGGTTGATACCGTGTCTCCCCCACCTGAATTCTGTAATTACTATTTGTCTTCACCCTTATCAGTTGAATCTACAATGGAATTGATGCTTCTAGAAGTTTGTTGATCGCCTTTGATTTGACATATCCCGCAAGGTGATGGAAATTTAATAACTTGATGTAATATTGATGGAACATCATCCATGTTATGGATCCATGGCCTCCCAAAAATCATGTTATAAGCCATTTCCATATCTACAACTTGAAATTTGGTATCTGCGAATGTAGTAAGGATTGCTTCTCCTTTTGTTACAACACTAGAGTTGTTAAATCCCGACAAAGTATCCGCTTTTGGAATTAATTTATCCTCAGCTTGCATCTCGCGCAATACTCGTATCAAAATAATATTCACAGAACTGTCTGGATCAATCAAAACTCGTTTCACGTTAGTGTCATGTAAAAGTAAAGATATTACCAGTGCATTATTATGTGGAGTTAAGAGACCCTCAACATCTACATCATTGAATGTAATATTCTCTTCTTCTAATACATGTTGCAACCGCTTCCCATGAGTGATTGATATCTTGGAAGTTTTATTAGCTGCGGTATATGAAACGCCATAGATATCTTCACTCCCACTTATAATATTGACGGCTCTTTTGGGCGAGGGCGATTTCAGAGGCTCATGTCTATTTTTCATATATACTTGTTTACCTTTTTCATTAAATAGCATAGTGAGATACCCTTGCTTTGACAAATGATCAACCTCGCCTTGCAAAAATCTGCAATCTGCGGTTTAATGCCCGTGGTCGTTGTGAAATTCGCATCAATGATCAGGGTTTCGTCTGTTTGGATTTGATCTCATCTCCTTTGGCCATCGTACCTTATCTCCCATGCTTCATAAAACAGCTACGAGCTCAGAGGTGCTTACGTTAAAATTGTAACCATCAAACCTTGCTTTTAAACTTCCATCATTGTCTCGTGGTCCACGTGAGTTCTGATCTTTTCCGAACCTTGATGAGGAGCCTGATTCCCTACTTATAGATTTGTGATCGTACCTTTGATTATATTTCCTTAACCGTGAGTCCTTCCGGTAGGTCCCATGTAAGTCTCGTACCTATTTTTACCACATCTTTTTTTCATTTTCTACACACCTTGAACTTACTTTTTCTTCTGTTTTATGTCGTAAAATTATTTCTTCCTCAATCCTAATCTTTGTACTGTATCTGTTGTAGACATCATTCTACGTTGTTGCTGGGAATTCTTGCAGGCTTTCCTTGAGTCGCCTCGTGGCTTCTGAAATCTTCTCATTCAAATTGCTGGCGAAGTCTATGGCCGCCCAATTGTCAGGTACTCATGGCAGCGTCATTCTTTCCCGTTGAAATCTATCTACGAACTCTCTAAGCAACTCTGAATCTCCTTATTTGATTTTGAAGATGTCTTCCATTCTCTTTTTAACTTTTTGAGCTCCCGAGTGTGCTTTAATAAATAGATCTGCAAGATCAGCAAATGAATTTATAGAATTTTTAGGTAAAAGAGAATACCATGTTAAGGCCCCTTTAGTGAGGGATTCACCAAACTTTTTGACTAAGACTGATTCAATCTCCTGCTTAGTCAAATCATTGCCTTTGACAACAGTTGTAAATGCAGTAGCGTGATCTCGTGGGTCTGTTGTACCATCATACTTTGGAATATCAAGCATCTTGAACTTCTTTGGAATTGGGAGGGGAGCGACACTTGGCTTTCATGGCTGTTGAGAATATTTATCTATATCTACTCCCTTGATCACGGGTGGTACTCCAGGGATTTGTTCTATGTGTTTATTTTGCTCCTTAAGCTGTTTTTGTAATGTTAGTACTAGATTTTGTAAATCAGAATTAACTGGATTAATTGGGTCTCCCTCATGTGTTTCACTGGAGGTTCCACCGCTGCCTGAGTTAACTAGTCCAGAACGAGGATTTTCCAAAGTATTGTTGTTTGGAGTAGGTGTGGGTGGAATGGCGGGTAATTGACTAACAAAAGCTTGTAAAGCTTTGTTAACCTGAGTAGTGATAAGTTTTTGTAAGGCATCATTTATAGCTTCTTCATTCACAAATTGACCACGTTCTTCTGTGTGAGACCCGTCAAGAGTGCCCACACGAGATTGACGTTGTGAGTCTTGTGGAGTTGGAACTTGATTATCATTATTTTGTGAATCTCCCTGATTTTGCTGATTGATTTGATATCCTTGAGTGTTGTCGTTGTTGTTCGACATAGTTGATTCAACACAGAAAATCAATTTAAGATATAATTGATTATCAGATTCCCGACAACAGAAATAATTTGTTTAACCAAAAAATAGATTTTTAGCCAAAACTAGAAATTAGAAGAATCGGGTTACTGATAATCGAAAACGTATGTAAAGAAAGAGATTTGAAAATGATATTATCAGAAAGCAAATAAATTAAAGTATATTCCAATAGTCACTTGTGTCTCAATTAATTACATATCTCTCCTTTTATAGGTCCCTTTGGGAATGTACATTATGCCTAAGTCATAATGAGACTATTATGAGTAATTAATGATATTAAATGCCACGTTACATAATCATTACGTTGAATGTATATATTCCTTAATAAATTCAGCATTTAATACTCTTTAATGCCGTATTTGCACCCTTTTCATTAGTCAGGTCCATTCTTTGCATTGCTCGAATGTAAATAAGCTTAAATAGGGTCGGGCACCGATACTCTCGTTCCGTGCTTCTTCCTTTTTCCTTACTCGTACCTATTTATTAATTCTCGAACTGTAGCCAAGTATAACTTATTGACCATTCCACGTGTCCTGATGCGTTGTCATATATATGAATATAATTTTTCCTAATACAAGACTAATGTTTAAGATTTCCTGATTTCATAAAAATTCTTTCTTCTCTGTCCGTTGGGGATTACTCATATGGGTGAATAAATCTGAAGTTTGACAATCTTTTGAGGGAAGTGAGTCAACCGACTGACATAAGAGAAAAAGAAGAGTGAAATCATATGACGAAGTTGGAAAGGACTCTACTAATCATAATAAGGTTGGTCTCACCAACTCAGAAGTTCGTTAAAGCTTTGATCTACGGAACTAACATATACTTGTGCCTCATGCACGCATTAGCAGAAGTGACACACAAAATATTCTCATCACTGAAGCTATACAAATTGTACATTCCAGAAGCTCTTAGAGACTGGCGCCTGGGTATGACAATGGTACCACATTTCATTTCGGTTTAGCCATTTGGTATCCGAGACTTATTGGCCTAACTAATCCACATGTTTGGTGTCGCATTGTGCCCATTGAAAAGTCTTTCCTACTAGAACTTTTTTCATTCCTAAGATTCTATCCATCCCATCGCATTCCTTGGTAGAGGCAAAGCAATTCAGGATTTGGAATTTTTGAAGTTACCGGGTATTCAATATTTTTTTTAAGACAACTATATGATTTGGACAAAAGCTATTGTGTTTGGCCTAATCCATAGTTTCTACTCTCTCTCGGCCACTGTCCTTTAGTGGTTACTGTATTTTAACTTGTTCATGGCTTGTACCCAATTCTCTCTTAGAAATTTAAAGGTTTTAATCCCCTAACATTCTTTTTATTTAATTTGCTTATTTATTTATTTATTTATTTATTTATTCTGTTTTAAGCATATTATATCAATGTATACGGCAGAAGGCTAGTCACATGACTTTAAAGGTTTTATCCGATAACATATAGATTGTATAGCGTTTTAGCAAAATGATTTGTCAATACTAAGATCCCGTTTGGATTAGCTGATTTGAAGTAGCTGATAAACATTAGGTGCTGAAAAGTACTTCTAATTGCTGAAACTGATTTAATGAATAAGCAGTTACGTATTTGGATTCAAGTGCTGAAATTGATAATAAGCTGCTGCAGTATTTGATAAAAAGTGCTGATAAGCTCTTTTTCTATTAAAATGACTTAAATAACCTTATAACTGTTTATACTTATTAGGGCGTAATTTCTTCAAAATTAAAATTCTAGATCAATTCAAATACAAAATATTCTATTTGTCCTTTTATTTTAAATACAACTGTGCTTAGATAAGATAATTTTATGATAAATATAATTTATTTTATGATAACATATATTCATAAGCTATAATAATTAATAAATTGACAAAAACTTTTTTTTTTAAAATTAAATCTAAACAGGACAAAATATTTGAAGAACAACACATATTGTCTTCATCACCACAACACTTACAAAGCAATACACTAAAAATTTAATATGTCCTCATTAATTATATATAGTTCAAAAATTAATACACAATCACATAGATACAAATATGCAAGAAATTCAAAATTTGCTTATGTTAAATAGTTAATGAGAATTCAAGACTTGAAGAGGTAGGGGGTTTAGGTTGAAACAATATTTGAGGCAGTGAGTATCGATGTAAGAGTTTTATTCTAAAAAAGAATATTTTAAAGATAAAATAGTAAAAAATTTAATCAAACTTAAAGTGCTTATAAGCTAAAAATTCATAAGCTGGGGTTAGCCAGCTTATGGCTTATGGCTTATTTTTGACTTATAAGCATGTGGCTTATAAGCACTTTTAACTTTACCAAATGCGTAGATAAACCGAAAAGTACTTATAAGCTAGTTTGACCACCTTATAAGCTTAGCCAAATACCCTTTAAATCAAAGTATATTTGAAGTCTTTATTTGAAATTAATCCAACTACTGAGTACTCGACCTTCTTGTAGGTAAGTTTTCATTTTTGTGTGTGTATGTTTTACTACATTTTTAAACAAATCGAAGTCATGTTAAGTCCTATAAGTAGAAAAGATGGTATAATAAGGTGATATTTGTAAGAAAAATGAGTAGATAATATTAACTAAGAACAAGAAGGAAAGAAGAACAACTTATTAAAAATACTGTGTTGTGGCAAGTTACTGCCTTGAAAGCGATTTCGGCCCGATTAGGTGCAAATCGTTAAGACCGGTCGCTCCCCAAGGTTCCACAGCACCTCCAAACACGTGCACTCGTGGCTGGAAGTTTAGAATTTGCACAAAACAGTTGCCCAGAAAGAAGAGAAAATGAAGGTTTTTTCTGTAGTTGATACAAAAATTAAAATGTTGTAGGAAGAAAGTAATGATTATCAAGATGAATTCTTGGTTAAGAATTGAGTGAATATGATGGCTAATGATCATCTTATTTATAGGCAATTAGGGAGGTTGCATGTATGACAAGTGTGGAGAGTTTTTTAACATTTGTCCGAATATATTAGTCCATTTGACAAGTATACCTAGTCTTCCATACATCAAGACACATGGTAGATTTGCATAGCCACTTATCAAAGCCATTCAACACTTGATTTTAAATCAATGCAACATGTAAAACTCTTGCCATGTACCAATTATCTAAGAGTATTTGGCCACTTGGAAATAGGTAAGATACTAGTAAAATAAGAAGGCCCATGTCTTTTGGTTGTAAATGGATTTACAAAAATAAATCTTTGACTTTGCAATATAAATAATACCAATAATCCCCCACTAATGCAAAGACAAAAAAAGAATAATTCTGGAAAAAAGAAGGAACATGTACTTAAGTGTCAATATCTTTCAATTTGAACTGACACGTAGTGAAACGAGGCAACAACTAACTTCCACAAAGTGTATTATTCTTGAACTGAATGGACATTATTTGAGACTCCACAACACATACTATATCCTTAATGATAGTTTATACGGGTCCACCAGACAATAGAGTACCTGGTCCTCTATGAGACTAATATGTAGAATGCAGTAAAGGCTGAATGTAAAGAAGGCAGTAGATTTTTCTACGTGGAAAAATTCCACACATGGGGATCAAAAAATTACGACCTACACCAGTAGGATTTAAACTCAACTAACTTGTAATCTGCCTATTACAAGTCACTTTGCAAACTTTCCTTTTGCAAAGACTTCAAACTAACTTGTGGTATGCCACCACAAGCCACTCTCTAACTCTCCTAGTTACATATGATTCAACTTATGACTATTCCTAGTCACAACGTAAACTCAAAAGTTTACATATTTGGTTTGTTCCTAAATTAGTGCTTCTAAGAAAGCAAAATAGGAATTACAATGTAAAGCAAATAACAAGATTACAACTCAACTATGGATATACATAAGACTTTGTCTAGAAATTGATCCTTAGTGGAGTTGTCTTCTTGTTCTTGACACATCGGTGATTTCAATGCTAGATAGATGCTTCTTCTTCTTGAGTGAGTGTCACTGAAATGCACACATTGGTGTGTCATGCACTAGATTATTTTATCACAAAGGATATCCCAATAGATAGTGGTGTCAACTCTTGGTGTACTTCTTGTCAGTGAGAAGTGACTGCTGCACTGTCTGTACAACCACTTCTGGGCAGGTGCGTTCTAGCTGGACTTTGTGCTTCTATCAAGACATACCGATGAACTGGGTTTAGGACATGTCAATGGACCAGGTCCTGATTGTATTTCCCTCCTGTAACATTTGCTTGATGGACTTTCTTCTGCTACGTTCCAAATGTGCACTTTGACTTGTATTTATGTTAGAGAACCTCAAGGGAGCAAGTCCCTATTGTGTTTCTCTTTAACTTGAATGTGTTACTTACTTGTGCTTTTGTCAGAGAACTCTAAGGGACCAGGTCATCGGGTCCCTGTTGTGTTCCTCCATGTGGTCGTTCATCCATTTGCTGATGTTCAAGCTCCGACAAATTCATATGAGATGTGTATCCTGTGGAGCAGGTTCTCTATCTGGTTCTTTACAATAAGTTTGTGAGATCATCAAAAACACAAGAAGCATAAGGTTAAGTAGAACCCATCAATTTCTCCATTTTTGATGATGACAAACTTAAGTATAGACAACATTTGTTTTATGCAGAAATAACCAGATAAGATGCCAAAAATACACGAAGTTCCCCCTTAATCTAAGAGTTCTAAGGAAGTTCCTCTTAATCTTAGATCCATTTAACTCTCTTAATCTGTAACTAGTACCCAGACTCTTCAATATACAATCAATACTTTCCCCCCTTTTAGCATCATTAAAAAGAACAAAAGAGCATAAGAAGGTAATGAAGCATAAAGAAGTCTAACACAACTAGCTCATGCCACATATGTGCACACAATATGATAGAAAAGAGAAGCCAAACAAACATAGTTTTGTACAAGCAACAAAAGGGAATCCATTTTATTTATGTTTACATTGGACTGAGTAAATCATGAGCAGTACTGGTTAAAAATCAACATGCCATCATACTAACAAAGGAAAATAGAAGTAAAACAACCACCAGAGATCATTGGACAAAAAGTAACTTGACACTAAGAAGATCCTAGGAAATACTGGAGGAATGAGGCTTAGAGAAAGAGGCATTAATGATTTTGAGAACCAGGTCTAGTCTAGTATTTGCAGCCAATTATTCTTCAAATAATTAAGCCCGTATATTCTTATTTTCCTTTCTCAGTCGGGTGACTTCCTCGTATATAGAATCAGGTCCTTTAGCTGCTTGGCTGAGCTGGGTTTCTAATATGGCATTTCAAGCCCTAAACCTTGTCAATTCCTCAGAAGATTCATTTTGAGCATTTATCAGCTGATATATGGTCGAGAGGCTCCCAACGACTCTTTCCATACACTTACATTCCTCTAGAGTGATCTTTGAGAATGATTGTTTGCGCATGCCCACTCTGGGATTTCCTAACGGAACCATGTAGAATTTGAACACTTGAGTGAGAAGAAAGCCATATGGTAACCCGTGATTTCTTCCTTTGAAATTTTCCACTTTCTGCATATGATCAATCATGATAGCCGGCAAATTTATTGGCACATATTCATCAAGTGCTTCCGTGAGGACCATATCCGATCTTGTGGCAATGGAGCATATCTCTGAGAGAGGTAAAAATATTTTAGTAATCAACTTGAAAAGAAGCTGGTACTCCGGAAGCATCACCTTCTTATGCACCTGTTCCCCCTGTTGAATAGCTTGTTTTTTCATAATGGCTCCCTGAAAGTTTACCCCACAAACACCCTTAACTGAGTTCATACCTTGACATGGGATTCTAAGAACCTTGCCCAATGTTGAAGCTTCTAGCACAATGTATATTCCATTTATGAGAGCACAGATGTGGTCCCACTCAATAGTGAAAAGAGAAGCGTAGAAAGCTTGTACTGCGTCTTCGTACACTAGTGGCATTCTTTCTTCAAATAAGTGTTCCCATTAGTGAAACTCTACAATCTCCAAAATTTGATACATCCCTGTTATTTTTGAAATAGCTGGATCAAAAGTGCGTCCCCACATCACTTTTTGAGCTCTTAGTCTCTATTGCCAGACACCTCCGTCATTAGCCATGGACCTTAATGCATCAGGTTCCTTCACAGTTTCCTCCTTTCCTTTGCTACACCCTTTATGGATCTTTCCTTTCCAACTATCTATCTCCACAGTATTATCTTCAGACGCAGCTAGCTTAGTCTTGCTTTGTTTTGACATGCTTTTATACTTCACATATGGCCCTTTCTGTTGCTCATTAGTTTCAGTGACTCCCTTTTCCAAGGACTGTTAAGTTGTCAAAGGTTGTTGTACTGAAGAACTGGGTTCTTTGGAAGAATCTTTACCTATTTGGTTTACTGTCCCACTCTTGATGAAATCTTTAGGATTCATTCTCCTCCTTTTTCTTGGCTTGACACTCTTTTTACTTTTTTGAAATGAGGATTCGGAACTATCTTGTTCTATTGACCTGATATTGAGGGATTTTGAGGAAGACCCTAAGATTTTAGATGGAATGGGAGGTACAAAAGTAAGTTTCCATGGATGAGGAACGGGTTCATCATAAGATTTTTCTAGAAACATCTCACGAGTTAGAGACTCTAGGAGTTCTGCAGTTCTAGCATTTTCTAGATGAGAGTTCTCTTCCCTCTGACACTCAGAAGAGAGATTTGCTTCTTCATTAGTCAGACTTTTAGCAGCTATGGCCATGATGTTGTTAGCTGCTTCTTTTTCAAGTGACTCCTTGAGAGTCACTATTTCCAAAATAGAAGAGTTTAAGTAATGATCAGGATCATCCTCATAAGCTTCTGAAACCAGAGAAGTGAGTCCTTCTGTACGTTCTTTTGAGAAGTCATAGGATTGACTGGACATAGAGTTCTCAAGATAGTGGTAGGTAGGATTTATCATAAATGGAAAGATAATAGGAGTGGAGAAGAATCCATAAGTGTATAAGGTGGTAGAGTACGTGAGACAGTTATTGACTGAACTTGATTTTAAGGAAGGCGATGAAATAGGGACGGAGCTAGAAGTGGTGGAATGCGATGATTGTTTGATCGCCATTATGTGAATACTTTACAAACAGGTAGCTTAGAGAGAGTGAGAGATAAAGAGCGAGTCCTAGCTAAACAGCGAAAGAGAAGGTTCATGACTTGTCTTAGGGGGAAGAAACAATTTATTGGACGAGGGACTAGTGATGAGTAAAGAAATAAATAGGTTCTGAATACTCCTAGAGACGGTGGTAGGTTTGTGGGGAAGTGGTGCGGTATAGAGGAGGTGAAGCAATTTGACGGATAAGACATGACGCACAGTCCTTAAAAAGTTTGCTGATGTGATAGCTAAATTACAGTACAATTATTACACACCTTTTTTAGAGAGGGAATGCAAATATTAACCTTATTTTAACAACCTAAGATACAAGAACCTGATGTCGGAGCATCCTCCTTGAATAGAATTTCAACAGCTTCCCTTTTTGCAGCTTATAACATACTTTTAGCTTTAGCTTCTATGATCGTCATACGTGTTTACCTACGACAATATTGATATGAGTCAAGCTTATTCAATACTCTTTAGATATCTTTACCTAAAGGTGTTCTTACGCAGCTGCATAGAGGGGGATCAGGTTCTGTATTGGATTTTTGTGACCTTTGTATTTGTCTTGATTCATCAGAAGTATTCTTAATTTTGAGGCATTGATGCAGATATCTAGAGTTTTGATATCTTATTTTACAAGGCCTTGCCAAGTCTTCGTGTTTTGCTGCTTGACTAGTACTATGAGCTGCATTTCTTCTTCCTTTAGCTTCAGTGGTAATCAACAACGTACCCAATTCTTTATGATGGTGTGTTGCCTCTTGCTAGTCTTCTATACCTTTATCACTTTGTTATCTTCCTATCATTTAGTGCTTCCTTTGTCGGAGACATTTTTGACTTTGTTTTGTGGGTTGTTTCTCATGAACATTCCCTCTCTCATCTGTTTGCATTATGCTTCCCAAGCTGATCCTTCCCGTTTTTGGAGCAAGGCACTTTACTCAAATTGATGATTCCTGTCGAGTTTTACTTTGAGGAAGGACCTGGTTCAGATCCTATTCTCCAGTAGCAAACAGTGTTCATTTCTTTCAGCACTTGAAGATGAGCACTGAACTTCACAATTCTTCACTTTTTCCATTTAAATTCCAAAGGAACCCTTTTCAATTGCTGAGAATGTGCCCTTTACTTTCTTCTCAAGCATACATTCCCTTCCTGTAGGGTTTTCAGTGAGAGGCATTTACTTTCCATAGTCCATCACGTTCTGCTTCCTCTCACAGCTCCCTGCACAAACAAATCAATTGTTAGATTTAGGAACCCAAACTAGTTTGGGTCCCTTGTTACTATAAAAAGGGTGAATGAGAGGTTTTCTGGTCTATGCAGGTAGCATCCGTTTTTTTGCACGTGGTACCTGGTCCTATGCTAGTAGTCACTCTATTCATGAACGCATTGTTCTTTTGAGCAGACTTATACCTGGCCTGACAGTTCTATTTAAAGTGCCCATTATTTCCACAATGGGCCAATATCAGGTATAGTGACATACTTGTTGTGTGGGTTATAGAGAGTTTTCTCCCTTTGGAACCCGATACCCTGCCTGTTCCCAGTATTGTTGAGATACATGACAGTAACAACAACTGAGGACCAGGTCCACTTTAAGGATTTCTCAAGATCAATTCTTACTTTCTCCAACTCAATTCGGAGTTGCTGATTCCCCTCAAGTTTTTTGCAAAGACTAGATTTTACAACATTTAACTCCTTTTCCAGCAAGATGTGCGACTCACTGGCCACTCCCTTCCCTTTCTCAATATTTAAAATCCTATGTTCTCTATTAGGTCCCTCACTGGTTTTCTCTAGATCAACACATATCACAAGAAGGTTATCCCTTTCCTCTTCAATAGAAGTGATCTTTTATTCTAAAATGAGTTTCTTACTGCTAAGATCTTCTATTGTTTCTTTCAGATCGACAACTACTACCATCAGATCGTCTCTGTCATTCTCCACTCCGGTTATTTTCTTTATTCAGGGCCTCCTATTCTAGTTCAAGATTTGCTATGGTCTCATTTAAGTCCACTATACATACCACTAGATCATCTCTAGATTGCTTGGCCTCTCTAAGCTCTATGATCAGGATTTACTTGTCATTTACAAGGCTGTAGTAAGAATCAATTAAGAGATTTGATAAAGACCTTAGTTTTTTAGAGGAGTAGGATTTAAAATTTCTCTGAACATCCCTGAAGTTTACCTCATCGTCTTCATCTTTATCTTCTTTATCATCTAACTCAGCCATCAACGTGAATAGTGAATCATACTTTGTTGCTTCAGTTTCTAGTGCCATCATGGAACTGTTTTCTACATCTGATTCCCTTTCGGCTTGAGGAATCTCCCCAAGTGGTAAGAGCCTGCTTGACAACGTTGTCTGCAGCACTTTTTCGATTGAATCTTTTCTCTAGAACCAGGTTCCTTTTTCCTTCTTTGTCAGGATTGTGCTTGTACTACTCCTGTTTCGCGAGTGGGCACTCTTAAAATGCCCTGGCTTTCCACATCCATAATAGAGTTCATTGTTCCTTGTTTTACTTGAACTACCCCACTTTGGTATACCACCGTTTCTTCGAACCATTTTTTGAAATCTCTAAGTGAGATAGGCCATGTCACTATCTTCATCACTTGAGTCACTCTTTTCAGCTTTAAGTACCAGGTTCTTCTCCTTTTTAGGCTTTCTTCTTTCATTGTCCTTCTTTCTCTTCATCTCGTGTGTTTTCAGATTACCAATCAACTCATCCATGGTTAGAGTCTGTAGATCTTTAGCTTCCGTGATGGCATTTACCTTGCTTTCCCAAGATCCAGGTAGAACACTGAGAATTTTTCTTACAAGTTGTTTCCTGGGAATGACATCTCCAAGAAAATGAAGCTCATTTATGATGGAAGTGAATCTGGTATGCATATTTTGTATGGACTCATCATCCTTCATCCTGAACAGCTCATATTCTGTGGTGAGCATGTCAATTTTAGATTGCTTGATCTGAGTGGTTCCTTCATGAGCGGTTTGTAGTGCCTCTCATATTTCTTTGGTAGTTTCACAGGCTGAGACTCTGTTGTACTCATCAGATCCTATGCCACACATCAAGATCTTCTTGGAACGGTAGTTCTTTTCTTCAAATTTTCTGTCAATGTCATTCTACTCTCTTCTTCCTTTAGGTACCAGTTGCTCTGTTTCTTCAATCTTTTTCATAGGAACATGTGGACCATCACATATGATGTCCCATAACTCTTAATCTTCTGCCATGATGAAGTCATGCATCCTGGTCTTCCACCAGCCATAGTATTGACCATTAAATCTGGGAGGCCTATAGGTTGATTGTCCTTCTTCAAAGCTTGGTGGCGCGGTCAATGAGGATTTCTCCTAGGTGTTATCCTGATAGGAGAAACCTTCTCTGATACTAATTGATAGTTTATACGGGTCCACCAGAAAATTGAGTACATGGTCCTCTATGAGACTAATACGTAGAATGCAGTAAAGACTGAATGTAAAGAAGGCAGGAGATTTTTCTATGTGGAAAAATCCCACACATGGGGATAAAAAAACCACGACCTACACCCGTAGGCTTTAAACTCAACTAACCTGTGATCTACCTATTAAAAGCCACTTTGCAGACTTCCCTTTTGCAAATACTTCAAACTAACTTGTGGTGTACCACTAGAAGACACTCTCTAACTCTCCTAATTACAGAGGATTCAAATTATGACTATTCCCAGTCATAACGCAAACTCAAAAGTTTACGGATTTGGTTTGTTCCTAAAGTAGTGCTTCTAAGAAAGCAAAATAAGAATTACAATATAAAGCAAATAACAAGATTACAACTCAACTATGGATATACATAAGACTTCATTTAGAAACTGATCTTTAGTGGAGTTGTCTTCTTGTTTTTGACACACCGGTGATTTCAATGCTGGATAGATGCTTCTTCTTCTTGAGAGAGTATCTCTAAAATGAACACATTAGTGTGTCATGCACCAGGTTGTTTTATCACAAAGAATATCACAATAGATAGTGGTGTCAACTCTTGGTGTACTTCTTGTCAATGAGAAGTGACTGCAGCACTCTCTGCATAACCACTTCTGGGCAGGTGCGTTCCAGCTAGAGTTTATGCTTCTGTCAGGACATACTGATGAACCAGGTTTAGGATATGTCAATGGACCAGGTCCTGGTTATGTTTCTCTTCTATAATAGTTTCTTGATAGACTTTCTTCTGCTATGTTCTAGATATGCGCTTTGACCTGTACTTCTATCAGAGAACCCCAAGGTAGAAGGTCCCTGTCGTGTTTCTCTTTAACTTGAATATGTACAGTCACTGACTTGTGCTTTTGTCGGAGAACTCTAAGGGACCAGGTCAACGGGTCCCTATTGTGTTCCTCCATGTGATCGTTCATCCATTTGCTGATGTTCAAGTTTTGACAAATTCATATGAGATATGTATCCTGTGGAGCAGGTTCTATATCTGGTTCTTTACAGTAAGTTTGTTAGATCATCAAAAACATAAGAAACATAAGGTTAAGTAGAACCCATCACATAATTTTATGCAAACTTTGCGATACTAACAAAGTGTTTTTATGGTCATGCATATACCTTGGGTCTCATGAGTTCTCTACAAAGACATCCCAAGTCTTTCATAAAAGACGACCGCACCTTTACACTCACGGGTGATTCCATCAAGTCTATCTACACATAGACTACCTTAAGGCTATGGAATCATTAAGATCAAAATAAGCTCAACCTTATAAAGCAATACCACACGCCATAGGGATAGGATATATAGTGAATATTGAGGTCTCATATGTCTTTGTTTGACCACAAGTGGGTAGCCACCATACTTCTTCAATCCATGGGCTTTATCTCCATCCAGCTCGATGTTTCAAGGATAACTCTCCTTCCCAAACCCTTGGTTAAAAGATTTGCCAAATTTCTCTCGGATCTTACATATTCTAAGGAAATAAAACCATGTTTCAACAACTGTTTTACCGCGCCATGCCTAATGCGGATATGTCTTCTTTTTCCATTGTACATACTATTTTTGGCAATTCCAATTGCTTCAGTGAGTCACAATGTAGAAAAACTGGTAAAGCTTGTCTTCCCCACAAAGTCACATCTGCCAATAAGTTTCTCAACCACTCATCTTCTTTTGCTGCCAACTCAAGAGCAATGCATTTAGACTCCATAGTAGATCATGCTATACAAATATGTTTTAAAGACTCCCATGAAATAGCACCTGTACCAAAAGTAAACATATAGCCACTAGTGGAGCTAACTTCATCATGGCCAGTGACCTAGTTTGCATCACAAAATCCTTCTAAAATAGCAAGAGATTTATTAAAATGCAAACACCAATCCATAGTACCTCTCAAATATCTTAGCAAATGATAAAGAGCACTCCACTGTTCATTACTAGGGTCGTGAGTGTATCTACTCAATCAACTAACATCATAAGAAATATCGGGTCGTGTATAATTCATGAGAAAAATTATACTACCAATTATCTTAGCATACTCAGTTTGAGAAATACTAGATTTTTTTCCTTCTTTTTCAAGTGTATGCTAGGATCATAAGGAGTTCTCACAGGTGCTATATCAAAACAATTAAACTCTTTTAATATTTTTTTAATATAATGAGACTGAGACAATGAAAAACCATTAGAAGTACTTTTGATTTTAACCCCTAAAATCAAATTTGCTTCTCCAAGATCTTTGAATTTAAATTTAGAAGACAAAAAATTCTTAGTCTCATTAATGAAATTCACATTAGGGCCAAAGATTAATGTGTCATCCACATACAAACATATAATGACACAATCCAATCCTATCATCTTGGAATAACACAATTATCAGATGCATTAACAATAAAACCATTAACCACTAATGTGCTATTAAACTTTTCGTACTATTGCTTAGGTGCTTGCTTTAGACCATACAAAGACTTTCTCAATTTGCATACTTTATTCTACTGTCCCTGGATCATAAATCCCTCAGGTTGAGACATATAGATCTCTTCCTCAAAATCACCATTTAGGAAAGCTGTTTTAACATCCATTTGATGTATCACTAAATTATGAATAGCGGCTAAAGCAACAAGAGTTCTAATAGTCGCTATCTTAGTCACATGAGAATAAGTATCAAAGTAATCAATGTCTTTCTTTTGGTTAAAATGCCAAATAACAAGTCTAGCCATATATTTCTCAATTATACTATTAGGTCTCAATTTCTTCGTAAATATCCACTTGCTACATATGGGTTTAAAACCTTTAGGAAAATTAGACAAGTCTCAAGTGTGATTAGAAACTATAGAGTCTAATTCACTTTTGATGGCTTCTTTCCAAAACCTAGCATCTATTGACCTCATTGCTTCAGTGTATGGCTTTACTGTATGTCTTAAGGTTTTCATCTATTAAGTAGATTAACACTAATTCATCACTCAAAATATCAAGATCAATATTTTCAGTCAAGAAAGTAGTAATAAAGTCAGGACCAAAGCTAGCTTCAATTCTATGCCTCTTACTTTGTCTAAGTCTATTTTCGTGCTCATTAGCAGTAACAGTAGAAGAAGGCACAATATGCGAATTAACAGACATAGATGTAGAAACATTATTAGGCACAACACTAGGCACATTATTTTTCAAATGAAAAACATGGTAAAAAATTCTGCATCTCTAGATTCACAAATAGAACTATCATTCAAAGACATAAATCTATATGCAGCACTATTTTGAGCATAACAATGAAAATAGCATCAAAAGTCTTGGATCCAACAGTTACTTGTTTAAAGTCGGGTAGACCAACCTTAGCCAAACACCCCTACACTTTCAGAATTTTCACGTTAGGGGAAAACCCTCTCCATAACTCATACGCGGTTTTATCTAACTTCTTATGAGGGACTTTATTAAGAACATAGCATGCAGATAAAATATATTCCCCTCTCCCCCCCCCCAATATATTATCAGATAAACCCGAACTCTAAAGCATGTAATTCATTATTTTCTTAAGGATTATATTTTTCCGTTCGGCTACACCATTTTGTTGGGGAGTATAGGGAGCACTATAATACCATTTTTTTCATAAAAGACTTCTAGATTATTAGTACTATATTCACCACTCCTATCAGACCTAAGCCTCTTGATTTTTCTGTCTAATTGATTCTGTACTTTTGCCTTGTATTTCAAAAATATGCTTTTAGCCTCATCTTTTGATTTAAGAAGATATACCTTAGTGTATGTAGAAAAGTCATCTACAAATGTGATGTAGTATTTCTTTCCACCCTTACTAACAGAGTTCTTGAAATCGGTTGTCTAAATATACTAGTTCAAGCATTTTTATTTTTCTACTAGTTATATTTTTAAAAGGCTTTTTGGTATGTTTTTCTTTTACACAAATAGGACACTTAGAAAAATTATCAGCATTAACTGCAGGAATTAATTCTATTTTTCTAAGTTTTTTAATAGAAGCAATATTAACATGACCTAGTATACCATACCAAAAATCAATAGACTCAGCAATATAAGCAAAATTGAAAGTACAAGCAGTATTAATAATCTCTTGAGTGATGTTCAGTATAAATAAACCCCCACTAAGGTAAACCTTCCCAACAAAGTCTCCCCCATAAGAAATAACAACTTTATCAGATTCAAAAATAAGTTTAAGACTTGCTTTGTTGAGAAGCGCACCAGAAGCTAAGTTTCTACGAAGGGAGGCTACATACAAAACATTGTTCAAGGCTAAGGTATTTCCAGAAGTTAACTTAAGGAGAATTTTTCCTTTACCCATAACTCCAAATATAGTGGAGTTACCCATGTAGACATACTCGCCATCAGCAGATTCCTTAAAGTCGTGAAATAGCTCCTTGTTGGTGCAAAGGTGCCTTGAAGCACCTGTTTCCAGTATCCAATCAGTCTTGTTAGCCACCATGTTCGCCTCCACAACCACAGCAGCAATGACATCGTCAACAACGACAGTATTAGCAACATTAGAATTATCAGCAACAATATCAGTAGGAGGATCGTTAAGCAAACTATAATTAACTTCTAATTGTTCAAAGAAAATTAAAAGTTTGTAGGACCAACGCTTATTATTTTTTCTATCTAAAGGATCAAGCTTTGAGAGATCAAGAAGTGTTTTGTTCAAAGTAGTGGCCATTAGTCAATATTATATGTAAAATCGCTTTCAAATTGTAAGACAAATGAGTAGACAAAATTGACTAAGAACAAGAAGGAAAGAAGAGCAACTTATCAAAAATACTGTATCGTGGCAAGCCACTGCCTTGAAAGCGATTTCGGCCCGACTAGGTGCAAATAATTAAGATTGGTCACTCCCCAAGATTCCATAGCACCTCCAAACATGTGCACTCATGGATAGAAGTTCTGAATTTGCACAAAACAGTTGCCCAGAAAGAAGAGAAGATGAAGGATTTTTTCTGTAGTTGTTACTGAAATTAAAATATTGTAGGAAGAAAGTAATGATTATCAAGATGAATTCTTCGTTAAGAATCGAGTGAATATGATGGTTAATGATCATTTTATTTATAGGAAATTAGGGAGGTTGCATGTATGACAAGTGTGGAGAGTCTTTTAACACTTGTCCAAGTATATTAGTCCATTTGACAAGTGTACCTAGTCTTTCATGCATGAAGACACATAGTAGATTTACAGAGCCAATTATCAAAGTCATTCAACACTTTACTTTAAATAAATGCCACATGTAAAACTCTTGACATGTACCAATTATATAAGAGTATTTGGACACTTGAAATAGGTAGGATACTAGTAAAATAAAAAGATCCATGACTAATGATTGTAAATGAATTTGCAAAGAGAAATCTTTCACTTTGCATTATAATTAATACAACCTATCTTTTTGCCACATAAAAATGGAGAGAAAGAGAAAGGATATAGGTAGAGCGATCATTTTGGGGGTTCACCGTTTTCACAAGGTCCAAAATATATCCAAAAAATCTGATCAAGCAGAAGTTAATTTTGTATAATTGAGCATCGCTGATATGCGAGCACGGTTAATCGATCATGCCAGTTCATAAAGAAAATTTATATGTATAAAAAGATCCTCATAGATATACATATAGAATATTATTTACCCTCAAAATCGGATAACAATTGAATTTATAAGTAGCTCCAAGAATACATGGATTAATTTGACACAAAATGATAAATGGAAATGTAATTAAAGAAAAGAGTGATAAAATAAATTCAAACCGTGCGACTTGAACTGTTATAGCCTTGAAAAATAAATGTCACTTGGACAGTATGCGATTCAAACGATATTAAGCACAAAAGACCAATAACTTGCAGAAAGATGATAATATTATAATGTTTTGGGATGCATGTTGAAATGTCTTTTATAAATAATTAGAACCCCTTTATATAGTAGGGGAGTCCCACTTTAGGTACAATTCTATAAAAGGTAAAAATCTCATGATTTGCTAATTATTCGGTTTCTCATTGATACATGAGATTTCTACCGTGATACCCTATCGGTTACGGACGTTTTGCCTTCCGTTATTTGGTCCGGATATGTTTTATCGAGCTCACTCAGGGTCAGGGTTGATTTCGGGGTCATGGACTCGATGTTCTTGAGGACGGGCATTTTAACCTCGTATCTTGATTCGATGAAACCCGGCATCAATCTTCTACCCATCATGTTTCAATCCCGATATATCATGCAATAGATGAGCCTGACTTCGATCATATATAGATAGTCCCCTCGTTTTCCTCGATAGTAAAAAAAGAGAAATGATATGAGCTCTCAATTCTTTCCTTGATACTCTGCATCACAAACGACACAATGAGCGAAACATCTCATCAATCACGTCTTAAGGGCATTAAATGCTTGGCAGTTGCTGGTCGCCATTCCTGATTTTGAACCGTTGTTTGAAAATTATATATACCCCCTACTTCATCCATTCAATCTTTACATACAAACCTTCTCTACTCTTAAATCTTTGCATTTCCTAATACATGGACCCATATTTCTTGAGATCTTTGTAAGAATTATCGCTTGTATTTACTCCAAATAACTAAGTGTACCCTTTAAATTCCTTTCCTTCATCTTTATCCAAAATGGCGAAGAATTCTAAGATAGTTCCTAAAAAATTGCTTCTTCATCATGGCGGCAGGCGAGTAACCGGCGGTGGAACCTCCTCTTAGCATATTTATTCCTAGCGGGGGCTCGATGACCGCCGACTTTAAAGTTGAGAAACCTTCACCCATTCCGAGCCGATGTGAGAATGTATCAAGGTATATTTGCTCGATTACCGAAGATACCTTCCCTACAGTCATAAAAAACTTCAACTGGGCCGGAAAAGACGTGGTGATTCCCGAACCTGAAGAAGACATCACTACCCATGTGGAGGGATACTTAAGTGTCTTGACTTATTACATTGGGTTTGTTAGACTAGATGATCCTCCACTTCTGCAAAGGATATGAGGTGTCTCTCAGCTATATTGATCCTTACTTTTAGAGAATTATCATTCTTCTCCGATTTTTTGTGAGCAAGATCGAAAGATTCTCATTTACCGTCGATCACCTGATGCACCTCGATACCTCCTCACTCTTTTCGGAGGGGTGGGGGACCGATTAAACTTGCACGCCGGGCTATTAAAGGCCCATTCTCGAGTATTGACGAAGATCGAAATCAAGGTTGGCTAGACCAGTTTGTTCGAGTGAGGACCTTGGACCTGATCCCAACTGAGCACATGCTGTTCCCTGAGAAGTGGAACAAAAAACGTAAGTGAAGTTTCGTTTTCCCAAAATTTTATTTTTTACTTACTTCTCCTTCTTTCTCATTGGTGTTTGGTGGCAATGCAGTCGTTCCTCGGGTCCCAAACACAGTCCCTTGACTCAAGGAGTCGGCCGAGGGCCTTATGCCCCTAAAATCATATTTTGAGTGCGCATGGCCCAAACATTCAAATAGCCGATGGGAGGGCCATTCTCACGGTGAGTTTCTTTTCCTAAGTGAATAATACTTGGTTTCCTTTTGTGCCGTTGAGTTCTTACTCATTTCTTTTCCCTTTGCAGGTCTTCCCAAGGATGTTTCCATGAGGCCTCCATCCGGTGATGAGGATGGCCCTACCGAGTCCCCTGCTCTCAGATAGAGCGACGAGAAGAAAAGGAAGAGGTCTCCGAGTTCTCTGAGCTCGGAAACAAAGAAAACAAAAAGAAGGCTGGTGCGTAAATCTAAGGATAGAGACAAAGCTTAGGTTCCCTCTTCGGATTCACTCTACCGGCTAAGGGACGAGTCTGAAGAAGAAGAAGCTTTTAAACTAGTGGCAAGGTTGGGGTTCCAGGTACGATAAGCCCCCAACTTAGAGAGAGGTGAGGTCGATCTGCTTCGATTTAGGGAGGCCAACGGGGAGATCGTGGTGGGGGCCGATGTTGAGGCCATGATGTAGGCCAATGTGGAGGCTATGATCTGGGACTTTCAGGATGAAGCCGGAGCCTCTAAGGATGTACTCGGTGCGATAGACATCACTGAGTCGCCTTTATTCACTGAGTCAATGATCAACGAGGCTCAGCCAACGAAATCTTTCCCTAATGAGGGGCCCCATGGGGTGGCAGACCCATTTCACAACTTCTTTGATAGTTTAGACTCTACTGTTTTGGAGGATGGCATCGGGTTGGGTGAATTTCCAGTACCAAATAAGAGTTTGTATTTGGCAACCATCGGGTTTTCTTTGAGTCTGAAACTAGTAAATCGGTTATCAACTTTTGTCACGGCCCGGATTTCCCACCATCGGGAGTCGTGATGGAGCCTACTAATTGAAACAAGGCAAGCCAACTCTTGCTTATCTATCCATTTTTCAACTCTCATATTAAAACATTTAGCAATGTTAATATGATTACAGCAGAATAAAATAATTTAGCGGAAGACTTAGTGAACATTACTAGATCCGATACCGAAATCTAAACATAAATCACTACCCAAGAACTGGTGTCACAATACTCACGAACTTCTAAGAATACTAAACACAACCGTTTGAAAGAAATACAAAACTGTTTGTCTCGAATACATGAGATAACAGAACGAAAATAAAGATAGAGGAGACGCCGGGTCCTGCGGACGCCTGCAAGGCTACCTCGGTACCTCGATTGTCGGAATACCAACACTCGCACTACTGCTGCTGCTGCTGTTCGGAACCTATATCTACGCAAAAAGAGCGCAGAGTGTAGCATCAGCACAACCGACCCCATGTGCTGGTAAGTGTCTGGCCTATCCCGGCGAAGTAGTGACAAGGCTAGAACCAGACACTCACATATACCTGTGCAGTTTAAAAATATATATACAGCAAGAAATAACTTGAAATAACATGGTATAATTGGGAAGGGGAAAAACATATTATGGGGTGGCAACAAAATATAATATCCGAAATAAACGAGTAACGGAATAAAAAATCACTTTCACATTCAACTCATCTTGTTGCAGACGTGCAACCCGATCCCATTTCATTATATATAAGTATCCCATTTCATTATATATAAGTGGTC
The DNA here is from genome assembly GCA_026770625.1 of Nicotiana glauca. NCBI lineage: Eukaryota > Viridiplantae > Streptophyta > Magnoliopsida > Solanales > Solanaceae > Nicotiana > Nicotiana glauca. Next base: position 165,498 of record MU780408.1, on the reverse strand, counting down.
GGCGTGCCACACGATCCCATTTCATAATATATAAGTGGTCGGCGTGCCACACGATCCCATTTCGTAATATATAAGTGGTCGGCGTGCCACACGATCCCATTTCGTAATATATAAGTGGTCGACGTGCCACACGATCCCATTTCGTAATATATAAGTGGTCGGCGTGCCGCACGATCCCATTTCGTAATATATAAGTGGTCGGCATGCCACGCGATCCCATTTCATAATATATATCATGTGGTAGGCATACCACCCGCTCCCATTTCAATTAATATCTTGTGGTAGGCGTACCACCCGCTCACATTTCACTTTTAACATAATTCTCAATATATATATAATTGGCAAGAGAAACAATAACTCGGTACCAAGGCTCAACAATTAATTCTTTCATAGAATCACATAAGAAATTCAAAATCTAATTCGTTTAAGACTCACGGTCATTCTCGACCCCCAACGTATAGATACTCGTCACCATGCCTATACGTCGGACACAACACATAACAAATAGCAATTATACTCAACTCCTATTCCCTCAAGCTAAGATAGATCAATCACTTACCTCGAAGGTTTACGGTCAACTCAATCCTTAGCAATGCCTTTTCCTTTTGAATTTGGCTCCAATTCAATCGTATCTATACACAATTGATTTAATATCATCAATAATACTTCATAAACTAATCCCAAATGGCTAAATATATTTTTACAACATTCTGCTAGGAATAGTGAAAATCGACCCCGGGCCCACGTAGTCAAAACACGAGGTTCGAACCATTTTCCGGTCACCCATGACCTCACGAGTTCAAATATATAATTTGTTCTTAAGTTCGACCCCAAAACGAGGTCTAAATCACAACTTCTTTGAAAACCCTAATTCTACCCAATTCTCTAATTTTCTACCTATTTTCACATGTTTAGGCTTAAGAGTTTGATTGATGTTGATGAAAAATGGAGAAGACGAGTTAAACAATACTTACCCCATGAATTTTGGTGAAGAAATGCACCAAAGATTGCCCCAAAAGCTGTGGAGATGAGAGAGTTTGAGAAATGGGATAAAATCCCGTTTCTGTTCTGTTTTGGGTCTTAAATCACTGGGCAGAAATTTGCCCTTAGCGTTCGCGTGAACAGTGTCGCGTTCGCGAAGGGTTGGAAGGGTCTGGGCATCGCGTTCGTGTGGAGCTAGTCGCGAACGCGTAGAAGAAAAATTGGGGGCTTCACAGTTGGCCTACGCGAACGCGTAGAAGAGGCAGACCAAGCTCCGCGAACGCGGGAGCCTTCACGCGAACATGTAGAGGAAAAGAGTGGGGTCTGGGGTTTGTTGTACGCGAACGCGAGGTGTGGATCGCGAACGCGAACAAGGGGGAAAAGAGGGCATCGCGAACGCGACCAGTGGGACGCGAACGCGATGAAGGAAAGCCTGCTGCAGATTTCCTGCAATTTTTCTAAGTTCAAAAGCACCCCGATACCTATCCGAAACTCACCCTAGCCCTCGGGGCTCCAAACCAAATATGCACACTGACTCAAAAACATAATACGAACTTGCTCGAGCGATTAAATCACCAAAATAACATCAAAATCAATGAATTGAGCCTTAAAATCCAAGAAATCTTTCAAATTTCATAAACTTCAAAATTTTCCAATTTAAGGCCGAAACACGTCAAACGACGTCCGTTTTCGACCAAACTTTACAGGAAGCGCTTAACCAACATATATGACCTGTACCTGGCGTCGGAACCAAAATACAAGCCCGATACCATTACTTTTTGATCAAATTTCATTTTCATTTCCTTAAACATTTTCAGAAAACAATTTCACGGAAAAATTCATTTCTCGGGCCTGGGACCTCGGAATTCGATTCCGGGCATACACCAAGTCCCATATTTTTTTATGGACCTCCCGTGATCGTCAAATCACGGGTACGGGTCCGAGTCCGGATACCAAAAATGTTGACCAAAATCAACTTTAATCATATTAATATCAAAATTCTTCAAATTTTTCACATAATTCATATATTTCAACATAAAAACTTTTTGGCTGCGCGCCCGGACTGTGCACGCAAATTGAGGCAACTAAAAGTGAGGTTTTCAAGGTCTCGAAAGCACGGAATGCCTAAGAAAACAAGTGATGACCCTCTGGGTCATCACATTCTCCACCTCTAAAACAACCGTTCGTCCTCGAACGGACAAACGAAAGAAGTACCTGAGTCAGGGAATAGATGAGGATAACGGCTCCGCATGTCAGACTCGGACTCCCAGGTCGATGCCTCAGGAGGCTGACCTCTCCACTAAACTCTCACAGAAGGAAAACTCTTTGACCTCAATTGTCGAACCTGTCGGTCTAGAATAGCTACCGGCTCCTCCTCATATGACAGATCCTTGTCCAATTGGACAGTGCTAAAATCTAACACGTGCGATGGATCGTCGTGATACTTTTGGAGCATAGATACATGAAACACTGGATGCAGAGCTCACAAGCTAGGTGGAAAGGCAAGTTTATAAGCCACCTCTCCCACACGATCAAGAATCTCAAATGGGCCAATAAAACTAGGGCTAAGTTTGCCCTTCTTCCCAAATCTCATCACGCCTTTCATAGGCGATACACAAAGCAATACCCGCTCACCAACAGTGAAAGCTATATCTCGAACCTTACGATCTGCATAGCTCTTTTTCCTGGACTGAGCTACACAAAGCCTATCTTGAATGATCTTGACCTTGTCCAAGGCCTCCTGAATTAAATCTGTACCCAACAACCGAGCCTCTCCCGGTTCAAACCATCCAACCGGAGATCGATACCGTCTACCATACAAAGCTTCATAAGGAACCATCTGAATGCTCGATTGATAGCTGTTTTTTTATAGGCAAACTCTGCCAAAGGTAGGAAATGGTCCCACGAGCCTCCAAAATTAATAACACAAGCTTGGAGCATATCTGCTAAAATCCGAATAGTCCTCTCGGACTGACCGTCCGCCTGAGGATGAAACACTGTGCTCAGCTGAACCTGGGTGCCCAACTCTTTCTGAAATGCCTTCCAGAAATGCGAGGTAAATTGCGGACCTCGATCCGAAATGATAGATATAGGCACCCCATGAAGGCGAACAATCTCCTTGATATAAATCCCCGCTAACCTCTCGGACGAATAGGTTGTGGCAACCGGAACCAAAATGCGCTGACTTGGTCAGCCTATCAATAATAACCCAAACCGCATCAAACTTTTTCCGAGTCATCGGAAGTCCAGTAACGAAATCCATGGTAATCCTCTCCCACTTCCACTCGGGAAGCTCAATTCTCTGAAATAAACCACCAAGCCTCTGATGCTCATACTTAACCTGTTGACAGTTCAAACACCGCGCTACATATGCCACACTATCCTTTTTCATTCTACGCCACCAATAATGTTGCCGCAAATCCTGATACATCTTTGCTATGCCTGGATGAATAGAATACCGGGAACTATAAGCTCCCTCTAAAATCAAGACTCGAAGTCCATCAACATTTGGCACACAAATTCGCCCTTGCAAATCTCAAAACTCCAGCAGCATCTAAGTGACCTGCTTGGCACCCCCTCGCTGAACCGTGTTTTTAAGGACATATAAATGAGGATCATCAAATTGCCGATCGCAGATACGCTCCAATAATGAAGAGAGAGCGACCGTGTAAGCTAGCATTCGACTAGGCTCAGAAATATCCAACCTCACAAATCGGTTGGCTAAGCCCTGAACATCCAAAGCAAGCAGCCTCTGACTGATCGGAATATAGCAAGACTGCCCATACTGGCTGACTACCTGCTCAAAGCGTCGGCCACCACATTTGCTTATTCTCGGGTAATATAAAATGGTGATATCATAATCTTTCAACAATTCCAACCACCTTCTCTGCCTCAAATTCAACTCCTTCTGTTTAAACAGGTACTGAAGACTCTTGTGATCGGTGAATACTTCACATGCCACGCCATACACATAATGCCTCCAAATCTTCAATGCGTGAACAATCGCCGCCAACTCCAAATCATGTACTGGATAGTTCTTTTCATGAATCTTCAATCGCCTTGAAGCATAGGTAATAACCTTGCCATCCTGCATCAACACTGCACGAAGCCCAATACGGGAAGCATCACAATAGACTGTATAAGGTCTCGAACCTGCGGGCAAAACCAACACTGGTGCTGTGGTCAAGGCTGCCTTGAGCTTCTGAAAGCTCACCTCACATTCATCTGACCATTCAAACAAGACACCTTTCTGGGTTAGTCTGGTCATCGGGGTCGCAATAGGTGAAAACCCCTCCACAAACTGCTGACAATAACTTGCTAATCCCAAGAAACTCCGGATCTCTATGGCTGATGTTGGTCTAGGCCAATTCTTGACTGTCTCAATCTTCTTCGGATCAACCTGAATACCCTCTGCTGATACAATATGACCCCGAAATGCAATTGAACTCAACCAGAACTTACACTTTGAAAATTTGCATATAGTTGACTATTTTTAGAGTCTAAAGAGCGATTGTGCGGTGCTGCTCATGCTCCTCCTGGATGCGGGAGTATATCCATATGTCATCAATGAAGACTATCACGAGCAAGTCTAAATAAGGTATGAACACTTGGTTCATCAAATCCATAAGAGTTGCTGGGGCATTTGTCAGCCCAAAAGACATGGCCAGGAACTCATAATGTAACTTATCTCTTTATTTGCACATCTCAATATTCCAAATTCTCCTAACTCCCAAGTTTTTTTTCCAGAAACTTCAGCAGAGTGTCCCCTGTAATTGGGACTATCCACCCGTCAGTGTGATACCAAAACAACTCCTAGCAATATTTCCACAACCCGACAATGCACCATAAAGTATATATCAAAAATAGAAATGGCTAAATATGAATAGAAATTATACAAATTGTCAAATAAGCCTAACAGGCATGACTCCCATCTAAAATATAGTACAAAAATTTTAATTTCATAAAAGGAGAATTTCAAACACATAAATTTTTCACCACGAGGACCTTGTCCTTATATAACATCCACCGCAGCTTGTAGCTCGGTTAAAAATATTTCTCATTAGATATAAATTTTGAGGATCTCGTCCTCAACTCTTGAATCACAGGTACTTGCACATTGTGCCAACTGAAGTTTTTCATCTTTCTTCTTTTCAAATATTTCGTCAAAGAAAATGACAACATATAGTGAACCCTCATATCGTTAGGGCATACAATTAACAATTGAGATTAATTATTCTAGGAATTACACCAAAACCCACTGTAGTAGGTAGTATAAAGTCAATTTTAGCCTCATAGATATTCTTAGTGAGCAACACATAATAATAGGGATAACTATCTCCATATAATAGCTCAACGTGAGTATTCATATAAGTAGATTTAAGGATTACGAAGCTCACTCATGAGTGGAGCATATTAAGAGGACTCGCCTCAATTTTTCAAGACCAAATCAAATTAAGGAAAAAAATATCATTTTTATAATGATCAGAATTGTACATGTGATGACACCATCTGGTGTAGTGACCTCAGCCATACCATAGAAATTATATCAACGGTTGGGTCTCCACCTCTAGGAGTCTCACCTCCACCTCTAACATCCTCACCACTACCACTGGATGGTCATGTAAGCTGAGTAGGTAGTGTTGCATTGGCCGGTCTGCCCTCTTCGTAGGCTTGTCACAAACCTCGACGACCAATTTTCTCTTTTGCTATGCTGGCTTAACACTGCTGAGCTACCCCATTTATTCATATACTCTTCATTATTCTATGGGGGCGATTCTTACCCCTATTTACACATAACGATCATAAGGTAAAACTCCATACAAATAAATCTTGGCACAAACCACATAGTCGAGAAGGTCTTCTACCACTATCTTTCCTCCAAATCACCCAAA
>MU780408.1:117668-158980 GCA_026770625.1 Nicotiana glauca | reverse complement strand
CTCTTTTGCTATGCTGGCTTAACACTGCTGAGCTACCCCATTTATTCATATACTCTTCATTATTCTTTGGGGGCGATTCTTACCCCTATTTACACATAACGATCATAAGGTAAAACTCCATACAAATAAATCTTGGCACAAACCACATAGTCGAGAAGGTCTTCTACCACTATCTTTCCTCCAAATCACCCAAATCCGCAACCGTGAGTGCCACACTGAATAGACCTTTTGTAAACTTAAAGTTGTTTCCCTCACTCTCTTGACATTAAAGTGTTGGATTATTAAGGAGGCAGACTTACCACAAGTTCTAACCTTACCCCCTGCAAAGTACCAAGACTTAAATATGTATAAATTATTGGGAAACCTTTCCGTACCAAAATTATACATTCCAAGCCAAAACTGACATAAGACATGAACATACGATCCATTCACTGATAGTGGAATTCCCCATTTGATGCTAAGCCAAAGTCACAACATCCGATAATTCACAATATTTGTCCTTCACAACTCAAATAAATCAACCAGAGGTCAAGGTCCATTGAACCACCATACGATTCATTAGGTGATCTCTTGATACATTTGCATCTTCCGTTGGAACCACAACTGGTTTGGTAAATACATTATCTTTCCACCACTTCTATTTGCCATCCAAAGAACAGTAAAATCAACCCTCTCGCTTTCAACTATTCCCATGTTCTACAATACCTCGTAGCAACGGTCAAGAAAAATCTCGTGGATTCTCAAAAGGATGCACCGCTGAAGGTGGTAGCGAAAAGTTTGGTGAAACCTATCCGACCTCCGCAAAACTTCTGAAGGCATAATTGATCTATCGTCGGCCTGTGCCATTGTTCGGTTGAAGAAACAATACGTGACTTCGCCATTCGTGGGAAGACAAGAGTAGAAATTCAATTAGCTTTGAGAAATAGAACCACACGACAAGAAAGAATGAAGGTGAAATTTTTCCTAACTCTGTAGCCTCTGGGGGATAAATACATACGTCTCTGTACCGATCCCTCAGACTCTAATAAGGTTGTTCGTGAGTTGTGAGACCTATGCAACCTAGAGCTCTGATACCAACTTGTCACGACCCGGATTACCCACCATCGAGAGTCGTGATGGTGCCTACTAAATGAAACTAGGCAAGCCAACTCTTACTTATATTTCCATTTTTCAACTCTAATTTTAAAACATTTAGCAATGTTAATATGATTACATTGGAATAAAATAATTTAGCGGAAGACTTAGTAAACATTACTAGATGCAATACCGAAATCCAAACATAAATCACTACCCAAGAACTGGTGTCACAATACTCATGAACTTCTAAGAATACTAAACACAACCGTTTGAAAGAAATACAAAATTGTTTGTCTCGAATACATGAGATAAAAGAATGAAAATAAAGATAGAGGAGACGCCGGATCCTGTGGACGCCTGCAAGGCTACCTCGGTGCCTCGATGGTCAGAATACCAACACTCGCACTACTGCTGCTGCTGCTGTCCAGAACCTGTATCTGCGCAAAAAGAGCGCAGAGTATAGCATCAGCACAACCGACCCCATGTGCTGGTAAGTGTCTGGCCTATCCCGGCGAAGTAGTGACGAGGCTAGAACCAGACACTCACATATACCTGTGTAGTTTAAAAATTTATATACAGCAAGAAATGACAGGAAATAACATGTAATAATTGGGAAGGGGAAAAACATATTCTGGTGTGGCAACAAAATATAACATCCGAAATAAACGAGTAACGGAATAAAAAATCACTTTCATGTTCAACTCATCTTGTTGCAGGCGTGCAACCCGATCCCATTTCATTATATATAAGTTGTCGGCGTGCCACACAATCCCATTTCAAAATATATAAGTGTTCGGCATGCCACACGATCCCATTTCATAATATATAAGTGGTCGGCGTGCCACACGATCCCATTTCGTAATATATAAGTGGTCGGCGTGCTTCACGATCCCATTTCGTAATATATAAGTGGTCGACATGCCACAAGATCCCATTTCATAATATATTAGTGGTCGGCGTGCCACACGATCCTATTTCATAATATATAAGTGGTCGTCATGCCACACGATCCCATTTTATAATATATATCATGTGGTAGGCGTACCACCCGCTCCCATTTCAATTAATATCTTGTGGTAGGCGGACTACCCGCTCCCATTTCAATTAATATCTTGTGGTAGGCGTACCACCCGCTCCCATTTCACTTTAAAAAATAATTCTCAATATATATATAATTGGCAAGAGAAACAATAACTCGGTACCAAGGCTCAACAATTAATTCTTTCATAGAATCACATAAGAAATTCAAAATCTAATTCGTTTAAGACTCACGGTCATTCTCGACCCCCAACGTATAGATACTCGTCACCATGCCTATACGTCGGACACAACACATAACAAATAGCAATTATACTCAACTCCTATTCCCTCAAGCTAAGATAGATCAAACACTTACGTCGAAGGTTTACGGTCAACTCAATCCTTAGCAATGCCTTTTGCTTTTGAATTTGGATCCAATTCAATCGTATCTATACACAATTGATTTAACATCATCAATAATACTTCATAAACTAATCCCAAATGGCTAAATATATTTTTACAACATTCTGCCCGGAATAGTGAAAATCGACCCGGGGCCCACGTAGTCAAAACACGAGGGTCGAACCATTTTTCGGTCACCCAGGACCTCACGAGTTCAAATATATAATTTGTTCTTAAGTTCGACCCCAAAACGAGGTCTAAAACATAACTTCTTTGAAAACCCTAACTCTACCCAATTCTCTAAGTTTTTACCTATTTTCACATGTTTAGGCTTAAGAATTTGATTGATGTTGATGAAAAATGAAGAAGACGAGTTAAACAATACTTACCCCATGAACTTTGGTGAAGAAATGCTCCAAAGATTGCCCCAAAAGCTGTGGAGAAGAGAGAGTTTGAAAAATGGGAAAAAATCCCATTTCTGTTCTGTTTTGGGTCTTAAATCACTAGGCAGAAATTTGCCCTTCGCGTTCGCGTGAACAGTGTCGCGTTCGCAAAGGGTTGGACGGGTCTGGGCATCGCGTTCGTGTGGAGCTAGTCGCGAACGCGTAGAAGAAAAATTGGGGGCTTCACAGTTGGCCTACGCGAACGCGTGGTGCCTTACGCGAACGCGTAGAAGAGGCAGGCCAGGCTCTGCGAACGCGGGAGCCTTCACGCGAACGCGTAGAGGAAAAGACTAGGGTCTGGGGTTTATTGTATGTGAACGCGAGGTGTGGATCGCGAACGTGAAGAAGGGGGGAAAGAGGGCATCGCGAACGCGACCAGTGGGACGCGAACGCGATGAAGGAGTGCCTGCTGCAGATTTCCTACAATTTTTCTAAGTTCAAAACAACCCCGATACCTATCCGAAACTCACCCGAGCCCTCGGTGCTCCAAACCAAATATGCACACTAACTCAAAAACATCATACGAACTTGCTCGAGCGATCAAATCGTCAAAATAACATCAAAATAAATGAATTGAGCCTTAAAATCCAAGAAATCTTTCAAATTTCATAAACTTCAAAATTTTCAAATTTAAGGCCGAAACACGTCAAACGACGTCCGTTTTCGACCAAAATTTACCGGAAGCGCTTAACCAACATATATGACCTGTACCGGGCGTCGGAACCAAAATACGAGCCCGATACCATTACTTTTTGATCAAATTTCATTTTCATTTTCCTTAAACATTTTCAGAAAATAATTTCACGGAAAAATTTGTTTCTCGGGCCTGGGACCTCGAAATTCGATTTCGGGCATACACCCAAGTCCCATATTTTTCTACGAACCTCCCGAGACCGTCAAATCACGGGTCTAGGTCCTGGTCCTGGTCCGTTTATCAAAAATATTGACCAAAGTCAACTTTATTCATATTAATGTCAAAATTCTTCAAATTTTTCACATAATTCATATATTTCAACATAAAAACTTTCCGGCTGTGCGCCCAGACTATGCACGCAAATCGAGGCAAGTAAAAGTGAGGCTTTCAAGGCCTCGAAAGCACGTAATGCCTAAGAAAACAAGTGATGACCCTTTGGGTCGTCACAACTTCGAGTGTAGATCCTGATCGGAAGCAATCAATTATTATGTCTATTCTGAAGGATGCTCGGGTCCTCTGTGCTCCCGTGCGGGTTGTAAGTTATCTTCGTTGTCTAATGACCAAAGATAAACAAGAAAATATGAATGAGGTGGACACACCCTTTCTGTTCAACGAAGCCTAATAGATATTAAATCGGGCAACTTCGAATGGCTCTTGACAACTTTTATTATCCACTTAGATCGAGTCATAAATAATTGTAACAATTTCCTTTGTGTTTGTTGGCCTCAGTGCTTCATTAAGAAACTTTTATTTGATATCGAGAAGAGTTAAACTAAGATGAGATCGAGACCCGAGGGCTTATTAAGAAGAGAGATGCCTACAAACTTCTTAGTGAGCAACGTGAGGTGGAGGTCAAGAAGAATGAAGTTGAGTTAGAGGCGGCTCGGAAGGAGTATGCCGACCTGGTTGTGCAGGCAAGAAGAGCATTTGAGGTTAGTAACAATGAGTTAGATACGGTAGCTAATGTCCCAAACCCACAGGTCTAACAGAAGCTTGACCAGATTGGACAACTCCAAGCAGAGGTGGATGCGGTGAAGGACGAGGCCGAAGAATGGAAAACGAACATGGACCACCTAGCCTCAGAAAAGGAGACTACTCAAGCACAAATAGCTTTGGATGAGATCCATATTCAAGCTGTAAAGGAGAAGTCCTTGGCGCAGGTCAAGGAAATCGATGAGCTCTAGTCTCAACTGAATTTCACCATCTCCAATCGAGAGGATCTAGCCAAGAAGCTTGAAATGGCCAAGTCGGAGGTTAAAGTAATTAAATTTGATGTTGATGAGATAGTGTCCATTTGTATGGCCAATGCTGAGGCGACTCAGGTTCGAGCAAAGGACATCGTCGAGCACGCAAAGCGGCAATCTCGAAGAGAGGCTCTCAAGGAAGTTCACGCTCGAGAGTTTGACTTATCGAATGAAATTGAGAGTGCCAAGGAGCTCAAAGACGAGGCTAAAAATTTGACTTTTCTCGAGGATGATGATGACTCTGAGGATTTAAGCGAATTCGATGGCGGAAGGGATCCCAAGGGTGACGAGGCAACCCCTGGCGAAGACTAGGACACTTAGGCTCTTTGTAAATATTTTTTTTTTACTTTTCAATTTACCCTTTGGTTGAGGATATTTGGACTATGTAAAGAATTTTTATCGGGGTCGTTTCGGCCCTTGTAAGAAATTTTTGATATGTATATAAAGCCCCTTTTCCCCTCAGCAATTTATAAGTTCTTTGCTTTGTCATTTATATTTGCAATGATCAAAATGCTTTAGCATAAAATAGTTAGGTTATGCTCGGAGGTTCGAAAAAGCCTTGGCTTCAATATTATTTTTCTTTTAAGGCATCGTGGGCTTTCGTTGTGACCAAAAATCCCCAAAGTATTTATGCTTTCTTAGATTATAGTTTTGCCGAGGGTAGCTTTTAGAACCAGTTAAGAAATTTTACAGCCTTGTTATTTTTATTACAGGTCCCGAATGTCTCCGAGCCATTTTAATTTGGTCTTAGCCTTTTTAGTTCGGGTGTAGACCAATGGGCTTGTCACCCCGAGTTATCTGGGATTACCTAGGATAATAGTCCCTGAGGGGGATGGCCGTAGCCTTTCAAATTCGGGCGCTTGCCTAATAGTTTTGTGCCTCCATGTTTTGACAACCTGGATTGTTCGACTTTATTTTTGGGTGGCAGTCCCTGAGTGAGAGTTTTTTCGAACTTGGGTTAAAGTGGCCCTTAGGCTCGATACCTTTAGGGGGCCGGATGTAGGAAATTCCTTGAGAAAATGCAAGAATTTGTTTTAAAAGGACAAAATATTTATCCGCAAGGAAGAGACTTCTGTTTTATTCTAGTGAAAAATAGTTATACATGCATACATGTTTTGTGTCAAGGCTCGAGCAGCCTATGTGGGCACAGTTTATTTGACCGTTTGGACCTTACAATAAATCCTATCTATCATGACCATTTAATCATGAAGTTCCTTTCCTTGCTAAAGTTGATATCCGAAGGTAATGCCCTATAGTATTTGAGCTAGATCATAGATAGAAGCCTCGAATATTATTGATGCAGTATTTAACACCGGTTCATGACCGACCTTGTATTCTAAGTTAGCATGATTGACTATTTCCTCATTAAAAACCTTGCCGTAAAACTCATTTAGGACAAAACAAGTTCAAGGGAAAAAGAGTGCAATGCGTGCTTTCATACCAACAAATCTGTACTGCTTCTTGCTGGTAAGATGTAATAGTTAGTTCAAAAATAAGTAAAAAGGAACTGAACGGGGTCATACCTTAGCAATAGTATCCCTTCAAGTGAGTTATATTTCAATTGTTCGGTAGTGGCTCGCCCTTTATTTTTCCGCATTCGTAGGATCTCTTTTCGGTGATCTCTATAATCTGGTATGATCCTTCTCAGTTCAGGCCCCAAATTCCCTTCATTTGGGTTTTGGGTGCTTAGTGTGACCTTCTATGATGACCCGACCCGTCGTCTCATGAGTTACCGCTCCGTTTTCCCCATTTTCAGTTTCTTTATGCTTCATTATCTGTATCTTGTGTGATCAAGTTTATTTTGAATGGTTTTGATAAGAAATGAGACACTTAGTCTCTTTTAAGAAGGCTTAAGTTAGAAAAGTCAACCGGACGTTGACTTATGAGTTAGAGGGCTCGGATGTGATTTTCGATGGTTCGGTTAGCTCTGGGAGGTGATTTGTGACTTAGGGGTGTGATCGGAAGTGATTTTGGAGGTTTGGTGTGGAATTAGGCTTGAATTAACGAAGTTAGTATTTTGGCGAATTCCTGTTGATAGGTGAGATTTTATTTATTTATTTATTTTTTGGCAGACCGCTAGGCAAGCGCCTAGGGCCATTTTTTTATTAATAAATAAAAGAAAAATACAACAATTAGGAAAAGCACAAATAAGGGGGACAATAGCACCGGTATTGTTACCCATATACCTTGGCTATATAATCACTCCTCTGCGCGTCACATTGCCTTATGATGGTAGCCTCATGTAGAGGATTCATGGTGTAGCTGCCGGCAAAGTCTCACGAGGCATATAATCTCAGAGCCGTGTGGATATTTTTCCAAAGGCATAGGACCAATGCAACACAATCAGGGCTAAACCTTACCTTACTAATCCTATTGAGGCAAAATTAGCCTCACCTACTAGCATGCATGTAAAAAATATGAATTTGAAAGTACTAAATATTCTATGATCATCACAAAGTTTATAACATACTCTATGATGACATTACAAATGATTATACTAATAAAATGATAGAATAAAATGTAGTAGAAATTAACCTCTTGTCCCTTCTTTTCCAAGCGTGTAACTTCTTCAATTTGTAATTCTTTTCCATCTTCATAACACCTCTTTAAAAAGTCTTTAAACTTCATGACTTCTTTTTTGAACGATTGGATGTCGTAGATGTGGTTGGGACAACCTATTTTTTTTGGCAACTCTCATTGGGAGTCGCCTGACATTTACTTCCTCATTCACCATGCTGTCCTAACTCTTCTTCCTTGTATGTGTCTTCTTTCTTTGTCCGCTATGCATTGGTGATAAATCACCTCTTTTTGCTGCCTATGCCTGGCATCGTTGCAACATTTCATCTTTCTCTCCCTCTTTATATATATTTCTACCCATGTTCATTGGAATTTGCAAAGTTTGGGCATTATTTTGTCCCATCAGCACATTTGTGTCTTGTGCCTTTGTCATTACTGCTTTGTGTTGCTGTTGTTCAAACCTTTGCATATTATTTCTAGCCTTGCTCGGTTGTCCAGTGCTGCACACTTGAGTTGAGGATAACAGATTTATGGGGTTGGCATTTACCATTGTGTCCAGTAACATCCTGTCCTCCATAGATATCGCTGGAGTGGTTGTAACTAGTTGTTGTTGTCTAGTTGCTGGAGAAGTTGTAACTAATTGTTGTTGTCCAGTTTGTAAAGACATTGGTACAGTGCCTGGAGATCTGCTAGGGACAAACACTGGAGCTTTCGCATTCAGCTTGCTGCAGGAGTTTGTGATTGAAGTGCTGCCAATTTTTGGCATAGTTGGTGAGCCAACTGGAGGAACCTCTTCACCTTCACTTTCTTGAGCATCAACATCATTCAAAACCTTAGCATTTTCATCTCCCCAGTCCTCATCTTCATCTTCCTCACGTTGGTCATCCCATAGTTTGTATTTTATAACCAGCTCCCTCATATTTTCTTGTGTAGTTTCATTGTTATTTCCAGTGGTTAGCAGCAACTGCCCAGATTTGCCTCCATTCTCACTAAAAGACTCTATTGATTGTGAAGGAATTTCAAAAATGGATGTGTTGAAAGTGACTAATGGTTGTTTAATCATTGTGGTATGCTGTGCCATTGCATTCTGGGCGTCCGTGATAATCTTTTCGACATGAGGACTGGAAAGATGCATTGTAGTTGTATCGGAACTGTGGGATTGCTTGATCGTCAAATCCTGAAGCAAAATATTCTCAAAATCGGCTGTAGGAACTATTTCATTTGAGGTAACAAGATCAGCCATTTTGGGAATTTGCTGCCCTTTTTCACTGCCCAGAGATATGGTTTGTCGAACTTTTAAACCTGTGTCACCCTGCACCCATTGTAATATATTCCTAGATTCCTTCTTACCTTGCTCATGGACATTGAGCAAAGCGTCAAAAGAGTTATAACATTTGAAAGTTTCTGTTGCCCTTTCTAGTTTTTTAAAATCTGAAACCTCCTTCTTGGTAGGTGATCGATGTACAACTGAACAAACCCTATTATGTGATTGTTGCCCATTTCGATACTCTGCTTTAACACCTGATCCCATAACAGAAGCCTCATCTACACAATCTTCTTGCACAACTGATTCAACATTAGCAGATGACCTAAATTTTGCACCTACTACTGTTGCATTGTCCAGAAAAGCTGAAGCTAATACACTATCATCCATAATATGCAGAATCTGCCCAGTTCTTTCTATTGCATTAGCCATTGCATCATCCATATTTCGAGCATCAGTGGTGAATTCCTGATCATCAGATTTTCCAGCTGCATTCAGTGTATCAGCATCCTACTCCACCTTCTTAGGATTTGCTGGTTTTTCTACACGTTCAACAGGTGCAACAACACCTATATTAACAAAGGTAAATGTAGCTCTATCCACAATTGTATTCAATGCAACATCAATCTCCATATTTGAACCTACAGTATTAGGAACTTTTACATCTTTTTCAGCATCTCCTGCCCCTTGATGATTCTGCCCAGATAAAGTAACTGCTGAATCAGTAGCAGCCTTCAAAGCACCAGCTGTAACTGCATTCATTCGTTCAAAAATTATTGCATCAGGGATGTCAGCTGGAGGTTTGGCTTTCATAGGAGATGATGCATCACCTACTGCTATCCCATGTTTGCCAACATGTATTCCTTCACCATATATCTTTTGTCCAGTATTAGCCATAGCGAAATAACCATTAGCCTTTTCAGTAACAATAATACTTTGTTGTCCTCCGTTAGGTTGCAAAATCAATTGGTGCACGACCACACCCTCAACATTTTTCCCAGCTTAATCTTGCACTTGTTGGACCTGTATGTCCTCAATCGTCTTGTTCACAACCACCTCTTTACTACCATCATTCACAATGGCCTTCAAATTATTTTGCTGCCCAGAAATTGTATTTTTTCCAGGTCTTTCAATCAATAGTTGGCTAGCTCTTTTTGAATTCAAATAGTCTCGTGCAACACCCTGTAGTTTCTCTATCACACCTATTGCATCCATTTCATCCTCCACCTGTTCATCATGTATTACTGGGTTTTTCCTTAAAAGGATGCAACATGTATATTCGTCATGTCCTTGATGCTTGCATTGATTATAGTACAAAGGTAAATTATCATGCGTAACTTGTTGAAGCTGTTCAATAATCTTTCCAGTTCCTCCATCAACATATTTGAGCCTTATTTGTTCTGGATGTTTGTCCAAAATATTCAGAATCACCTTGACCCTGGATGCACTGGGTCTAGATCTAAGTTGAGTAGCCTTATCAATAGCAATAGGCTTTCCAACAGCTGGTGCAATGGACATTAAGGCACACCTAGCAAACAACTCAAGGGGTAAACTTGGAAACGAAATCCATACCGCTGCCATAGATGTCTCTTCTTTTGGAATGTATCCAATCGTCTATGAAAACACTCTAACCTGATGTTCTTTTCCTTGTTCAAAAAATAACTAAATGACCTTGCAAGACAAATTACAAAGTCTACATATTGATCCAGATAAACGAGAATCTGTCTTTGCGCAAAAAGTCCGATCAAACAGTGGCCTTTGACGCCAAATATTTTGGAAGGATTGTACGCAATTCTTGCAAATCTGGAGCATTAGGAGAAACCTTCACTACAATGGCTTGATGTACACCTTTCTCCCTTGAAAAATCTTCCCGTTCCTCCATTGTAAATTGTAAAGTTGGGTTTCCATGAATTACTTTGTTTGGCTTCAAAATTGTTTTTGTCACTTGTCTAGTTGCTTGGTTATGGATCAAACTTGCTGCATATAAATTGGGTTTGTTGTTTATGGAGTTGTTAAGGATTGGAGGGATGATTTTAGATGGCTCTCCCACAGCTTGGAGCTGGGGAGAGACGAAAACATCCATGGCTGCTCAAAACGTCACCATATCATTGACGTGAAGAGTAAAAATTATCGACAAAAGCTGAAAAAAATTTGGAAAATTCTATTTGCTACAGTAATCATGAAATAAAAATTAAGATTTGCAAGGATGAAACCAATTGGAGTTTGCGCACAAAGAGTAAATGCTTCTTTTGACACCAAATTTGCGAAAATCCACCGCCTGATGCCGGAGTTATGGCTCGTGAATAGTGATGGAATTACTATTCAGTGTCTTCCTAGAGAGAAGGTCATAGGTGAGATTTTAATCCCAGGGTCGGAATGGAATTCCGAGAGTTAATATAGCTTCGTTAAGTAATTTAGGATGTGTGTGTAAATTTTCAGGTCATTCGGAGGTGATTTGGTTGGGTTTTTGATCGAATGCGTGTTTCGGAAGTTTTAGAAGAACTTAGGCTTGAATTCGATGTAATTTGATGGTTTTGGTGTTGTTTGATGTGTTTTGATAATTGGAACAAGTTTGGATGATGTTTTGGGATATGTTGGTGCTTTTGGTTGAGGTCCCGAGGGCATTTGGGTGATTCCGGATGGCTAATAGAGAGTTTTGGACTTGGGAGATTTTGAATTGGCTGCTGCTTCTGGTATTTTTGCTTCTGAAGAAATGGGACCGCAGCAGCAGCATCGCAGGTATGAAGAGAAGACCGCAAAAGCAGTTTTTGGATTGGTGCAACAGGCCCCGCAGTTGTGGTGATTTTGCCGCAGAAGCGGAACTGCATCTGTGAGCGAAGGACTGCAGAAGCAGAAGTTTTTGACTTTAGTGGAAGTCGCAGAAGTGGCACGTGATCTGCATAAGCTGGACCACAGAAGCGGTCCCTTGACCGCAGAAGCGAAAATGTGCCTGGGCAGAATGTTAAGTTCTAAAAATGGGACTTCGTTCCCATTTTCTATTTTTGACAATTTGGAGCTCGGATAAGACGATTTTCGAGAGATTTTTGGAAAGAACAACGGGGCAAGTCTTCTTAACTCAATTTTGGTTGGATAACTTGAATCTACTACTAGTTTTGGCATTAAATCCGTGAATTTTGTTGTTAAAGTTAGAAAACCCTCTTAGATAGAATCACAGATTTGAGGGTCGAAATGTGATGTGATTTGGATAATTTTGGTATGGTTAGACTCTTAGGGAGATAAGACACCTGTTGATGCAAAAATTTCTGAGTTTCAAGACGTGGGTCCGGGGCTTGGGTTTTTGCTAATTTCGAGAATTTTAGTATTTTTTCTGATTGTTTTTGATTGGGCTTTGTTCCCATAACATATTATGACGTATTCGTTTTGATTTTGGATATATTCGACACACGTGGAGGCTAATTCGAGGGGCAAAGGCGTTGCGAGTTAAAGAAGTAGCCGGTTCGAGGTTAGTAATGATGTTAAATGATGTCCTGAGGGTTTGAAACCCCGGATTGCACATCGTAGTGCAATATTGAGGTTAGACGCGCACTGGATGATGAGCGCGAGGTCTTTTACTACTGGGGATTATGACTTCGTAAATCACGTTTGATGATTTTTACGGTACATTTGACTGAAACTGATTGTTATCATCATGATTTAGGCTGATTGCCATATTTGGGCTTCGTGCCAATTATTTGAACCCTTTAGGTATTTTTATCACTATTTTGACTTGTATTTAAACTCAGTCCTGTTTATATTTATGGTTTTACAAACTCAGCCACTTTTATAAAAATTTGAAACTTAAATGATATTTCTAAAAGATATTTTGGGCTGAGAACCACTGTTTTACAAATGCCCGAGGGGCTTATGATGATTTCTAGACTGAGTGAGGCCGAGGGCCATATGTGAGGATATGCTGAGTGATGTGAGGCCGAGGGCTTGAGTTACTATTCACGCCACGCGGTGGCTTGAGTGATGTGAGGCTGAGTGATATGAGGTTGAGGGCTTGAGATACTTTATATGCCATGAGGTGGCTTGATATAGTGGTTGGGCCATAAGGGGCCCCTCTGGAGTTTGCACACCCACAGTGAGCGCGAGTACCCATTATTCTGAGTGATTGACACTATGCCCAAGGGGCTGATATGATTGGTCGTGAGGTAGCCCGAGCGGCTGATACTGTTATGAGAGTTAGCCCGAGGGGCTGATACTATACTGAGTGATTGATACTATGCCCGAGGGGCTAATATGAGTGATCGCGATGTAGACCGAGGGGCTGATACTATTCTGAGTTACTAATACTGTGCCCGAGGGGTAAATTTCTACTTGTCATTTTGATACTGTGCCCAAGGGGCAGATTTCTACCTGTTATTTTGATACTGTGCCCGAGGGGTAGATTTCTACTTGTTATTTTGATACTGAGGCCGAGGGGTAGTTTTCTGCTTTGTTATAAACTGCCAAATTACTTGTTTTACTGAATTGCTATTTTATGTGATTTTACTGCTTCTGTATAGAATTCTTTGTACCTTTATGTATTTTCTTGCTTTCAGCCATTATTTATATTTATTACTCACTGGGTCGGGGTACTCACATTACTCCCTGTACCGTGAGTGGAGATTCAGGCATAGCAGATTCCCATCCTTGAGAGTTGATCCTTCCAGTCCAGACTGTATTTTTTTTTAAAGATTACGAGGTAGCTGTTGGCGTCCGCAGCCCCCGTGACTCCTTTATATTATTATTTCCATGTTATTCAAACTATTGTATCAGATTTAGTATTTAGTAGACTTGTGTCAGGATTTGTTAGTTGCTCATGACTTGTGACACCCCGGTTAGGGCTGTGTTAGGTTGGATTTTCCGCATTTCATCTATACTTTCCGCTATTTGGTATATTAAACCATGATTATAGTTTATTTGTGTTAACTTATTGTTTTAAAGGATAAATTGGGTTAGACTGGCTGGGCTTGTCTTCACGAGAGGCGCCATCATGACTAGGTTCAGGATTTGGGCTGTGACAAGTTGGTATTAGAGCCTAGGTTACTAGGTCTCGTGAGTCATGAGCAGGTTTAGTAGAGTCTCACGGATTGGTACGGAGACGTCTATATTTATCCTTGAGCGGCTGCAGAACCTTTAGGAAAAACTTCATATTCTTGAAATTCTTGTCGTGCGACTTTGTTGATTCGAGAACTAAACTTCTGTATTCTATTCTCTTGTAGATGGAGAGGAATTGTGCTACCGAACAAGGTGGACGACCACCAGTGCCACCTACTGATACTGCTAGAGGCCGTGGACACGATCGTGGTCGTGGTAGAGGTAAGGCAACGAGGGCATCACCTATTGATCCACCAGCTGCCCCAGCCCAGGATCAGGCACCAGCTGTGCCCATTGTGATTCCGGGTCTTCAGGAGGCCTTAGCATAGATCTTATCAGTTTGCACTAGCCTGGCTCAGGCGGTCTCAGCCACTACAGCTGTAGCTACTTCACAGGCCAGGGAAGGCATCCAGACTCCTATTAATCGCACACCTGAGTAGGTAGTGCAGGGACTTCAAACGCTAGAGGCACCTCCAGCCCAGCCACTTGCACCAACTCAGGGGTTTACAGTACTAGTTATACCAGATGATGAGCAACATCGACTTGAGAGGTTTGGTAGGCTCCAGCCTCCGTCATTCAGTGGTTCTGAGGGCGAGGATGCCCAAGGTTTTCTTGACAAGTGTCAGCAGATGCTCCGTACAGCAAGGATCCTCGAGACTTGCGGTGTATTATTTACTACCTTCCAGTTTACTGGGGCTACCTTAACTTGGTAGGAGGCGTATGAGAGGCGTAGGATGGTTGGCGCAGCGCCCCTTACTTAGAAGGAGTTATCCACTCTCTTCATGGAGAAATATGTACCGTAGTCCCGTAGGGAGAAGCTGCATAGACAGTTTGAGTGGGTGAAGTAGGGAGATATGACCATATCGCAGTATGAGGTGAGGTATTCTGTGTTAGCTCGTCATGCCAGGTGGATAGTTCTGACCGATCGTGAGAGGATCAGGAGATTTATTGATGGCCTTCACTACTATCTCCATATCTTGATGACTAGTGAGAGAGTATTGGGTGTTACATTTGAGGAGGTGGTCGATATCCCTCGTGAGATTGAGACTGCTCGCCGTCAGGATAGAGAGGAGAGGGAGGCCAAGAGGCCACGAGGTTTGGACAGTTATCATGGTACTCTTTCGAGGGGCCAGTTCTAGTGTGGTGGAGGTCGTTCATTCAGGCCTGCTCAGTCGGCCCATCCAGAGTATCGCGGGGGATCTTCAGGTCATGGTTATCATGGTTCTCAGCAGGGTCAGCCTTCACTTAGTGCCCTTCTAGCCTAGACTTCATCTCATGCTCCGTCAGCTCAGGGTTCTTCTATGTCGAGCGCATCACCTAGTCACTCCGTTGCGAAGGGTTTCCATCAGTCCCCTTCTCCAGCACCTAGGAGTTGTTTTGATTGTGGAGAGTTTGGACATATGTGGAGGCAGCATCCTCATCGTGTTGCTAGTTAGTCTCAACAGAGGTGTCAGCCCTCGACTTCTGCTCCAGTTACTTCACCACCCACCCAGTCATCTAGGGATGGAGGTCAGACATCCAGGGGTCGCCCCTTAGGGGGAGTTCGATCAGGCGGTGGCCATGCTCGTTTCTATGCTATTCCAGGCAGGACATATGTTATTGCTTCAGATGCTATCATTACAGGTATTGTTCCAGTCTGCCAAAGAGATGCCTCTGTATTATTCGATCCCGGTTCCACCTATTCTTATGTGTCCTCATATTTTTCTCATTATTTGGGTACATCCTGGGAGTTTCTTTCTTTATCGGTTCATGTATCTACCCCGGTGTGCGATACTGTTGTTGTGGACCGTGTGTCCGGGTCATGTGTTGTGACTATTGGGGGTCTGGAGACCTAAATTGATCTATTGCTGTTGAGCATGGTGGACTTTGATGTTATTTTGGGCATGGATTGGTTATCTCCGTGTCATGCTATACTAGACTGTCATGCTAAGACAGTTACTTTGACTATGCCAAGTGTACCGCGGGTCGGGACTTCACGCGAAAGCATTGATTTTCGGTCTCATGGTGGCAAAGAAAAAGAAAGAGGAAGCGCTCTTGTTCTTGTTGCGCTTTCTCATAGAAATATTTTAAAAACCTTGTTTCAGATTCTTAAACTTATTTATGAATTCCATGTTTTGTAGGTCCATGGAAGCTATTAAATATATTGCGTAAGACAGCATGTCAAGCACATCTACATGTAGTATACAAAATCTTGAGGTACCTCAAAAGTGGCGCGATATGACTAATTATGTTCCTAGTAGAGTGATTTCTTTCCTAAAAGCCCATCGTATGGTTGGTAAAGGTTGTCTTTAATATCTAGCATTTGTGAGTATTGGAGCTGAGGCTCCCAGTATTGATTTTATTCCAGTTGTGAGGGGCTTTCTTAATGTGTTTCCTGCAGACCTGTAGGGCATGTCACCGGACAGGGATATTGATTTCGGTATTGACTTGGTGCCGGGCACCCAGCCCATTTCTATTCTACCGTATCGTATGGCACCAGCGGAGTTGAAGGAATTGAAAGAGCAGCTCCAGAAACTCCTAAAGAATGGATTCATTCCACTTAGTGTGTCACCTTGGGGTGCACTAGTCTTATTTGTGAAGAATAAGGATGGCACAATGAGAATGTACATTGATTACAGGCAGTTGAATAAAGTAATAGTGAAGAATAAGTATCCTTTGCCTTGTATTAATGATTTATTTGATCAACTTCAAGGAGCTAGTGTGTTTTCCAAGATTGATCTTCGTTCAGGCTATCAACAGTTGAAGATCAGGGATTCAGACATTCCTAAGACAATATTCAGGACCAGATACTGTCACTATGAGTTCCTTGTTATGTCATTTGGGCTAACCAATGCACCAGCAACATTCATGCATCTAATGAACAATGTGTTCCAGCCTTATCTCGATTCATTTGTTGTAGTCTTCATTGATGATATTCTGGTGTATCCGCATAGTCAGAGGGAGCACGCGGAGCATTTGAGTGTTGTGTTACAGAGATTGAGGGAGGAGAAACTTTATGCAAAATTCTCCAAGTGTGAGTTTTGGCTCAGTTCAGTGGCTTTCTTGGGGCACGTGGTGTCCAGCGAGGGTATTCAGGTTGATAAAAAGAAGATAGAGGCAGTTCAGAGTTGGCCTAGATCATCCTCCGCCATAGAGATTCGTGGTTTTCTTGGGCTGGCAGACTATTATCGCCAATTTGTTTAGGTATTTTCATCCATTGCATCACCCCTGACCAAGTTGACTCACAAAGGTGCACGATTTGTATGGTCAGATGAGTGTGAGGAGAGCTTTCAGAAGCTCAAGACTACTTTGACCACAACTCCAGTGTTGGTTTTGCCATCAGCTTCAGGTTCATATATCGTATATTATGATGCTTCGAAAGTTGGGATCGGCTGTGTATTGATGAAGGAGGGTAAAGTGATTGCTTATGCTTCTCGTCAGTTGAAGCCCCACGAGAAGAACTACTTTGTTCACGATTTGGAGTTGGCTGCTATAGTTCATGCATTGAAGATTTGGAGGCACTATTTGTATGGCATATCTTGTGAGATATTCACTGATCATCGCAGTCTTCAACATTTATTCAAGCAAAAGGATCTTAATTTGAGGCAGCGGAGATGGCTAGAGTTACTTAAGGATTATAATATTACTATTCTGTATCATCCAGGAAAGGCCAATGTAGTGGCTGATGCTTTGAGCTGAAAGGCGGCGAGTATGGGAAGTTTGGCGTACATTCCATTTAGGGAGAGACCCTTTGCAGTTTATGTTCAGGCCTTGGCCAATTGGTTTGTGCGATTAGATATTTTGGAGCCCAGTCGAGTGTGGTCTGTGGTTTCTGGATCTTCCTTATATGATCGCATCAGAAAGCGCCAGTATGATGATCTGCATTTGCTTGTCTTTAAGGACAGAGTTCAGCATGATGATGCTAGAGATGTAACCATAGGTGATGATGGTGTATTAAGAATGCAGGGCCGGATCTGTGTGCCCAATGTGGATGGGCTTAGAGAGTTGATACTGGAGGAGGCCCATAGTTCGCAGTATTCCATTCATCCGGGTGCCACGAAGATGTATGAGGATCTTAGACAACATTATTGGTGGCGGAAAATGAAGAAAGATATTGTGGAGTTTGTAGCTCAATGTCTAAATTGTCAGCAGGTGAAATATGAACATCTGAGATCGAGTTGCTTGCTTCAACAGATGGTTATTCCTGAGTGGAAGTGGGAGAGGATCATTATGGATTTTGTGAGTGGCCTTCCTCGGACTTTGAAGAAGTTTGATGCTATGCGGGTGATTATGGATCGGCTGACCAAGTCCGCGCACTTCATTCCGGTGTGTACTACCTATTCTTCGGAGTGACTGGCAGGGATCTTTATCTGGGAGATTATTCAATTTCATGGTGTTCCAGTGTCTATTATTTCAGATGGAGGCACTCAGTTTACTTCCCAGTTTTGGAGGACTTTTTAATGAGAGTTGGGTACTTAGGTAGAGTTGAGCACAATATTTCATCCTCAGACAGACGGACCGTCCAAGCATACTATTCAAATATTGGAGGATATGTTGGGTGCCTGTGTTATTGATTTCGGAGGTTCTTGGGATCAATTTATACCGCTTGCATAGTTTGCCTACAATAACAGCTATCATTCCAGCATTTAGATGGCACCATATGAGGCTTTGTATGGGAGACGATGTAGATCTCCAATTGGTTGGTTCGAGGCCGACGAGGCTAGGCTACTGGGTACAGATTTGGTTCAGGATGCCTTAGAGAAGGTAAAGGTGATTCAGGAGAGGCTTCGTACAGCGTAGTCGCGTTAGAAAAGTTATGCGAACCGGAAGGTTCAAGACGTATCCTACATGATTGGTGAGAAGGTCTTGCTAAAGGTTTCGCCTATGAAGGGTGTTATGAGATTTGGTAAGAAAGGAAAGTTGAGTATGCGGTTCATTGGACCTTTTGAGGTACTTAGAAATATTGGGGAGGTGGCTTATATGCTTGCCTTGCCGCACAACTTGTCGAGTGTGCATTCAGTTTTCAATGTTTCTATGCTCCGGAAGTATATTGAGGACCCGTCCCATGTTCTAGATTTCAGTACGGTTCATCTGGAGGGTGATTTGACTTATAATGTAGAGCCAGCAACTATTTTGGAGTGACAAGTTCGAAAGTTGAGGTCAAAGGATATAGCTTCAGTAAAGGTGCAATAAAGAGGTCGGCCCGTGGAAGAAGCTACCTAGGAGACCGAGCGGAAGATGTGAAGCAGATATCCTCACCTATTTGAGGCTTCAGGTATGTTTCTTGACTCGCTCGAGGACGAGCTTTTGTGTAAGTTGGGGAGGATGTGACGGCCCGACCCATCGTCTCATGAGTTATCGCTTCGTTCTCCCCATTTTCAACTTCTTTATGCTTCATTATCTGTATCTTGTGTGATCGAGTTGATTTGGAATGATTTTGACAAGAAATGAGACACTTAGTCTCTTTAAGAAGGCTTAAGTTGGAAAAGTCAACCGGACATCGATTTATGAGTTAGAGGGATCGGATGTGATTTTTGATTGTTCGGTTAGCTCCGAGAGGTGATTTGTGACTTAGGGTGTGTGATTGGAAGTGATTTTGGAGGTCCGGTGTGGAATTAGGATTGAATTGGCAAAGTTAGTATTTTGGCTAATTTCGGTTGATAGGTGAGATTTTGATCCGAGGGTCGGAATAGAATTTTGAGAGTTACGGTAGCTTCGTTAAGTGATTTGGGATGTGGGTGTAAATTTTCAGGTCATTCGGAGGTGATTTGGTTGGGTTTTTTATCGAATGCGTGTCTCAGAAGTTTTAGAAGAACTTAGGCTTGAATTCGATGTAATTTGATGGCTTTGGTGTTGTTTGAAGTGTTTTGATAATTGGAACAAGTTTGGATGATGTTTTAGGATGTGTTGGTGTTTTTGGTTGAGGTCCCAGGGGCCTCGGGGTGATTCCAGATGGCTAACAGAGAGTTTTGGACTTGAGAGATTTTTGAATTGGCTGATGCTTCTGGTATTTCTGCTTCTATGGAAAGGGGACCGCAGAAGCGGCATCGCAGGTGCGAAGAGAAGACCGCTGAAGTGGTTTTTTGTTTGGTGCAGCAGGCTCCGCAGATGCGGTGATTTTGCCGCAGAAGCAGAACCACATCTACCAGCGAAGGACCGCAGAAGTGAAAGTTTTTGACTTTAGTGGAAGCCGCATAAGCGGCACGTGGTCTGCAGAAGCAGTCCCTTGACCGCAGAAGCAAAAATATTCGTGGGCAGAATGCTAATTCCATTTTTGACGATTTGGAGCTCGGATGAGGCGATTTTTCGTGAGATTTTTGGAGAGAACAACGGGATAAATGTTCTTAAGTCAATTTTGGTTGGATAAATTGAATCTACTACTAGTTTTGGCATTTAATCCGTGAATTTTTTTGGAAAAGTTACAAAACCCTCTTAGATAGAATAAGAGATTTGAGGGTCGAAATGTGATGGAATTTGGATAATTTTGGTACGGTTAGACTCGTGGGGAGATAAAGAACCCGTTGATGCAAAATTTTTTGAGTTTCGAGACGTGGGCTCGGGGCTCGGGCTTTTGCTAATTTCGAGAATTTTGGTATTTTTTTGATTGTTTTGATTGGGCTTTGTTCCCAAAAAATATTATGACGTATTCGTTCTGATTTTGGATAGATTGGACACACGTGGAGGGAAATTCGAGGGGCAACAACATTACGAGTTAAACAAGCAGTCGGTTCGAGGTGAGTAATGATGTTAAATGATGTCGTGAGGGTTTGAAACCCCGGATTGCACATCATAGTGCTATATTGAGGTGAGACACACGTTGGATGATGAGCGCGGGGTCTTTTACTACTGGGGATTATGACTTCGTCCATCCCGATTAATGATTTTTACTATACATTTGACTGAAGCTGATTGTTGTCATCATGATTTGGTCCGATTGCCATATTTGGGCTTCGTTCCAATTATTTGAACCCTTCGGGGATTTTTATCACTATTTCCTCACTGTTTTGATTTGTATTTGAACTCAGTCCTGTTGATATTTATGATTTTACAAACTCAGCCACTTATTTCTAAAAGATATTTTGGGCTGAGAACCATTATTTTACAAATGCCCGAGGGGTTTATGATGATTTCTGGACTGAGTGAGGCCGAGGGCCATATGTGAGGATATGATGAGTGATTGAGGCCGAGGGCCTGAGTTACTATTTTTGCTATGTGGTGGCTTGAGTTATGTGAGGCCGACTGATATGAGGCCGAGGGCCTGAGATACTTTATAGGCCACGGGGTGGCTTGATATAGCGGCTTGGGCCGTAAGGGGCCCCTCCGGAGTCTGCACACCCACAGTGAGCGCGGGTACCCATTATTCTGAATGATTGATACTATGCCCGAGGAGCTGATATGAGTGATCATGAGGTAGCCTGAGGGGCTGATACTGTTCTGAGAGTGAGCTCGAGGGGTTGATACTATACTGAGTGATTGGTACTATGCCCGAGGGCCTGATATGAGTGATTATGAGGTAGCCCGAGGGGCTGATATTGTTCTGAGTTACTGATACTGTGCCCGAGGGGTAGATTTCTACTTGTCATTTTGATACTGTGCTCGAGGGGTAGATTTCTACTTGTTATTTTGATACTATGCCTGAGGGGCAGATTTCTACTTGTTATTTTGATACTGAGCCTGAGGGGCAGATTTCTACGCAGATTTCTACTTGTTATTTACTGCCGAATTACCTGTTTTACTGAATTGCTATTTTAAGTGATTTTACTGCTTCTGTATAGAATGCTTTGTGCCTTTATGTGTTTTCTTGCTTTCAGTCGTTATTTATATTTATTACTCACTAGGTCAGAGTACTCACATTACTCCCTACACCGTGTGTGCAGAATCAGGCATAGCAGATTCCCATCCCTGAGAGCTGATCCTTCCAGTCCAGGCGGTGTTGTTTTTGGAGATTACGAGGTAGCTGTTGGCGTTTGCTGCCCCCGTGACTCCTTTATATTATTATTCCATATTATGCGAACTATTGTATCAGATTTATTATTTAGTAGACTTGTGTTAGGATTTCTTAGTTGCTCATGACTTGTGACACTCCGGTTAGGGCTATGTTGGGTTGGATTTTCCACATTTTATGTATGGTTTCCTCTATTTGATATTATTAAACCATGATTATACTTTATTTGTGTTAACTTACTATTTTAAAGGACGAATTGGATTAGATTGGCTGGCCTTGTCTTTACGAGAGGTGCCATCACGACCAGGTTCAGGATTTGGGCCGTGACTCCTTTGTTAGTTCTAAGTTACTGATATTAAAGCGCCGTAAAGTAGAACTTTGATTATAGTACCTCTCTATCCCCTGCTTTTGGGTGGCCAATTGGACAAGGGCGGCTTCGTGCCTTTTATCTAGTAGGTCTAGTCTCATACTCATGGCCTCATCATTCGACTTCTTGGTAGCATATCGGAATCTGATACTTGGTTCTTCGAATTCGACTGGTATTAGAGCTTCGGTACCGTAAACCAATGAGAACGGGGTGACTACGGTACTGGACTTCGAGGTCGTACAATATGCCCATAGGAATTCGGGTAGGATTTCCTTTCATTTTCCTTTGGTGTCAATTAACCTTTTTTTGAGGTTTTGGAGTATTGTTTTGTTTGTCGATTCTTCTTGTCCGTTACCACTAGGGTGATAAGGTGTTGATATGATCCTTTTGATCTTATGGTCTTCGAGAAATTTTGTCACTTTGCTATCGATAATTTGTTTCCCGTTGTCGCATATGATTTCTAACGGCATTCCAAACTGACATATGATGTGATCCCAAATGAAGTCGATGACTTCCTACTCCCTGACCTTCTCATATGCCTGGGATTTCACCCACTTAGAAAAATAGTCTGTCATAAATAATATAAATTGAGCCTTACTGGGTGCCCATCAAAAAGGGCCAACGATATCCATTCCCCACTTCATGAATGGCCATGGTCACAAAATCGAGTGCACAAACTTCCCAGGTATGTGAATCATTGGAGCATGTCTTTAGAATTCATCGCATTTTCGTACGAACTCTTTTGCATCTTTTTCCATGTCGATCCAGTACTATCTAGCTCTAATTAATTTTCGAACCAATGACTTGACACCGGAATGATTTCCACATGTGCCTTCATGAATTTCCTTATAATGTACTCAGTATATCCTGGTCCTAGACATATTGCTAGTGGGCCATCGAACATTCTTCTGAACAACGTACCGTCTTTGGACAAGCTAAATCAGGCTACCTTTGTATGCAAGGTCCTTGATTCTTTTAGATTCGAGGGCAGTTTCGCAGTCTTCAGATATTATACGTATTTGTTTCTCCAATCCCAATTCAAGCTTTTATAGTTTATTTCGGCATGACCTTCTTCCACAACCAATCTCATGAGTTGTACGAGTGCCCCCGAGTTGAGCTCGTCGTCTTTGACCGACGACCCTAATTTTGCAAGGGCATTGTCCTCTCTATCTTGATCCCGAGGTACGTGTTTTATAGTCCACTCCTTGTACTGATATAATGTTACCTACAACTTATCTAGGTACCTTTATTCATTATTTTATAACCTCGAATGTCCCATTATATTGGTTCACTACAAGGATGGAGTCACACTTAGCTTCGATCGCCTCTGCTCCCCAGATTTTGGCTAGTTTGGGACTTGCAATCACGACCTCATATTCAGCCTCATTGTTAGTCGATTTCACAGCTCTAATAAATTGTCTAACTACATTTCTTGTGGGTAGCTTCAATACGATGCCAAGTCCGCACCGTTTTACGTTTCAAGCATTTTCTATATAAAGGGTTAAGATCTCCAAAGGCATCCCTGAGTTTACCAATAACTCTCTTTCGACCTCGGGTATTAGATACGGTGTAAAGTCAGCCACAAAATCTGCCAAAATTTGAGATTTAATGAATGTTCGGGGTCGATGCTCAATATCATATCCACTGATATCTAGAACCTATATGGTCAATCGTCCCGAGAGTTCAGGTTTATGCATTATATTTCTCAATGGGTAAGTCATGATAACACATATAGGAATGCATCGATATTATGGCATTAAAAATATGGTTTTAGTTATCTGGAGGTGCTTAACACGGCGAGCACATTTTTTTCTAGGTGATGGTATCTAGTTTCAGCCTCACCCAGGGTCCTGCTAACATAGTAAATTGGAAATTGCGTACCTTGCTTTTCCCAAACCAGGACTCCACTTACCACTATCTTTGATACTGCAAAGTACATGTATAGTTGTTTGTCTGCCTTCGGTGTGTGAAGCTCTGGTGCACTCGATAGATGTCGCTTGAATTCTTCCAAGTCCCGTTGGCATTCTTGGGTCCCTAGGAAGTTGTTTTTCTTCTTCAATAACGAGAAAAACCATTGGTTCTTATTGGACGACCTC
This sequence comes from Nicotiana glauca, assembly GCA_026770625.1. NCBI lineage: Eukaryota > Viridiplantae > Streptophyta > Magnoliopsida > Solanales > Solanaceae > Nicotiana > Nicotiana glauca. The sequence continues at coordinate 134,850 of MU780408.1, read as the reverse complement.
AAAATGAATCGCCCCAGGGTGAAAATATTCCCGGTAAGCCTTTGCACGACCTTTATGTTTTCTACTACTTTGATATCCTCGTTGGCTTTGATATTTTTGGGGTTGATCTCAATTTCCCGATTGGATACCATGAACCCGAGAAATTTACCTGATCCAACTCGGAATTTACATTTCTCTGGATTCATCTTTATATTGTACTTCTTCAATATACTGAGGTTTCCTGCAAATGCTTTAAATGGTACTCTGCTTGTAAGGACTTAACCAATATATCATCAATGTATACTTCCATGGATTTCCCTATTTGTTCTTTGAATATCCGATTTACTAGGTCACGTTACAGTAGTACGTGCCGTACTTAGTGATGAAGGAGGTTTTTCCTGATCATCCAGGTTCATGTGTATTTGGTTGTAGCTGGAATAGGCATCGAGAAAACTGAGAATCTCATGGCCTGCCGTGGCATCAGTCATGCGACTTTGGAAAAGGGAAAGAGTCCTTAGGACATGCGTTATTCAAATACTTATAATCTATATACATTCTAAATTTGTTCCTTTTTAGGGACTACCACTACGTTTGCTAACCATTCTGAGTATTTCACTTCTCGCATGGACCTTATTTTAAGGATTTTAGATACCTCGTCCTTGATGAAAGCATGTTTGATCTCGGACTGGGGCCTCCTCTTTTGCTTGACTGGGTGGAATTTCGTTTCCAGGCTTAAATTGTGAGCGGTAATCTCCGGTGGGATCCCAGCCATATCAATATGGGACCACGCAAAACAATCTATGTTAGCTATAAGGAATTGAATGAGTTTTTTCCTGATCTCGGGAGTTAACCCCGTGCCCAGGTATACCTTCCGATCGGTAGATGTTCGATCAATGTGACTTGTTCCACCTCTTCAACCATTGATCTTGTAGTATCAGAATCATCGAGGACTATAAAAGATTTGGAGACCCCTATTTATCCGATTGGGTCGTGGCTGGTGTCGGTAATTTCCATTTAGCTTCATGCTTTGATCCGTACTCGGTTCCTTTGATGTCACCAATGTTGATACCGGAATCACTTCTTCGATTGCAAACATTTCTTTTATGGTCGGTTCCTCCCCGTATATCATTTTAATCCCTCCTGGCTTCAAGAATTTTAACACTTGGTGAGGAGTCGAGGGTACTTCCCTCATGTTGTGGATCCATGGCCTCCCAAAAAGGGCATTGTACCTCATGTCCCATTTGATCACATAGAACTTGGTTTCCTGTTTAGTCCTAGTGGCGTTTACTCGTAATGTTATTTCTTCTTTTAGTAGTTTCGCATTCCACGTTGAATCCGTTTAGACCTTGGTCTGCAGGCACGATTTGATTTTGTAGGCCAAGATATTCTACAACCGTCGAATAGATGATGTTGGATGAGCTATCTGGATCAAATAACACACGTTTAACTCGAGATTTATATATGAGTATAGATATTACCAGTGCATCATTTGGGGGCTGCACAATCCCTTCTGCATCCTCATCGCTGAATGATAAGGTTCCTTCTGGTATGTAACCTCAAGTCCGTTTTCCCTTATGATGGATACTTTGGTGCATTTTAACCTCGGACCTTGAGGAACATCAACCCCTCTGGTGATCATATGAATGGCGTGTTGAGTTTCTTCTTATTTGGTCTGTTTATTAGAATCGCTATTATTGAAATGATTTTTAGCTCGGTCGCTCAGAATTCTTGAAGATGCCCGTTGTTGAATAACCGAACTACTTCCTCTCTCAATTGTTATCAATCCTCTGTTTTATAGCCATGAGTGCCATGATATTTGCACATCTGTTTTGGATCCCTTTGGGTTGGGTCGAATTGTAGAGGTTGATGCCATTTGGTATCTTGATGCATTTGATAGCTTATACGATGGAAGTAGTATCAACATTAAAGTTATATTCCAATAACCTTGGTGCTTATTTAGGCATGATAGGCATGTCAAAACTATTCTAGCTCATGAGTCCCCGGCTTCTCTGGCCTTGGTCATATCTCCTTTCATATAGCATAGAACTCTCTCTGGACCCATTGCACCTTCAATCCTTATTGTACTGCTGATACCGATCCCTATTCGACCTTGGTTCACAGTCGATATTTATCTTGACTCTATCAGTGGGTCTAACAGAATAAATTGACTCCGAATGGAGCCCCCAATTGATCATCTTCGACTCTGATTTTCGAGTGATATCTATTATATACATCATCCCAAGTGATAACTAGATACTCTATCAGATTATGCTTCAACTGTCGTGAAGCCATCAAACTTCGAAGATTGAGTCCTTATGTAAAAACTTGAACTGCCCAATCTCTGTGATTGGAGGAAGGTCCACTCGTTTGGGTCAGCCATCCCGTTGTACGTATGAATCTCGGGAATGCAGAATTTTTTAGGGATCGGCTTTGGAGCCGCATTTGGAGAGAAAGGTTTTTGTACAATCTTCTTGAAATCTAAGCCCTTTAGTATCAGCGGCGCTCCCGGGATCTGGTTGACCTTGGAATTAAAGGTTTCTATCTTTTTGTCATTTGCTTCGATTTTATTCTCCCCTGATTATATCAGCTTGGTCAGCTCATCGAGCATTTGTATGATCTCGGGGTTGGTACCCGACTCGTTCTCGTTCAGCCTCTCCGTGATCGGTTCCTCCATGCGAGTGATCTCTCGAGTCAGATCAGGTTCAATCCTACTCTGTGCGTGGCTTTGGTTCTGTAAATGAGCTATCGCCGCCTGTTGAGCCAGTCATCCGTAGATTGATCCCGTCTCCTTAATTGTTGTTAATATTCTGCACTGTCGACTGTGCTCTACCACAAATGTTATTTCCGAGGTTAGTCGGTAGTCTTGTATCAATAGCCACATGCGAGTTAGCGTCTAATGGGTCCGCAATTGGAATTTCGATGGGATCAACAGGCGGTACCTTGTTATTGGGCGCTATGTCATTATTTTCCCCGTGGTGACCAGACCCATTGTCAACAGCTAGAGGTGCTAATAGTGAGTTTGACATTTTGAGCTTAAACCTCAATTCAGAGACACTTCAAAGAACAAGCGTAAAATAGTGTGTGTTATAAAAATTTATTTCGAATAACCACTGTTATCCTTATTCCAACGGTGGGTGCCAAATTATTTACCCTTAAAATCGGATAATAATTAAATTTATAAGTAGTTTTAAGGATACGTGGATTAATTTGACACTAAGCGATAATTCAAATATTAATTAAAACAAACAACAATAAAATAAATTCAAACCGTGCAACTTGAACTGGTATAACCTTGAAAAATAAACCTCACTTGCACAGAATGCAATTCAAACGATATTAAGCACAGAAGAATAGTAACTTGCAGAAAGAATAATATTATAATGCTTTGGGATGCATCTTGCAATGTCTTTTATAGATAATCATACCCCCATTATATAGTAGGGAAGTCCTACTTTAGGTATAATTCTATAAAAGGTAAAAATTCAATGATTTGCCAAATCATTGGTTTCTCATTGATACGTGACGAGATTTTTTCCGTGATAGCTGTTCGGTTAGGATATTTCGCCTTTCGTTATTTGGTCTGGAAATGTTTCCTCGAGCTCATTCGAGGTCAAGGTTAATTCCGGGGTCGTGGACTCGATGTTCTCAAGGATGGGCATTTTGATCTTGTATCTTGATTCAATGGAACCCGAGGTCGATCTTTAACCCATCACGATTCAACCCCGATCTGTCATATAGACAAGCCCGACTTTAATGTATACAAATATATAGATGATAGCATGGGCGGAGCTATAATATTAACTACTATTTAGACAAACCCATTAGCATTTGCCTATTAGACCCTTAATTTTTTATTTAGAAATTGATTAAATATGTATAAATATTTAGTGCAAATTCAATAAATAATACAAACTATAAATTTAATGATAAGTTTAGATCCAATAAACTTTAAATTATTACTCCGCCTCTCCTTTGAACTAACCAGTCAAAACTTGACCAGCAACTTGGGATCTGCATAGGATTCTATAGGGTCCTACGGATCATAAAAAAAGGTATATATGGTCAAATAAGCTTGATAGGCTCATGTGAATTATATCTTTCTTTACCGACTAAAGTTTGCTTCAAAAAGCAAACTGAAAATAAGAGTTCTTTTTGGTTCACTACATATGTGCGAAAAAGGTCTGGAAATAGTCTCTTCACTTTTTCCAAAGTTCCATCTTTTCGAAGGCTTTTTTCCACATAACAAAAGTAAATTCTCCTTTTATTACCTAACAGATAATAGAAAAGGGAATACTATAGAGAAAAAAGATTAAAAAGAAAATTTTGGTAGAGTAGTGCATGTTGAAGAGGCTTTAGTATTGAAAAAGCTAAGTACGTGCCAGCTTCATATAATAAGGGTATATTATATCAAACTTACTCTAACTTCACAATTATCTGATAATCTTCTTCTGTTAGAATAAGCAATCACAAGTCACAACTTTAAGATTTTAGACAGCGGTTACAAGAGCCAATGACCTCAATTCAATCTTTAAAAGTGCACGGCTCGTTGCATCTGATTAAACAAGTCGTTAATGTGTGGCAATTGTTTATTTTTATTTTATAGTACTTTGTTCAATTATATGTAGTCGATGCACATCCTCATCTACCTTATTCGATCAATGATGTACTCGCCAAACGTCCATCCAGATCTAAGGCATTATTACTTTACCATGTTCTCTGCATTTATCACTCTGGGATAATGATGTTTTACCGTTTATTTCTTTCAGGGGCAGCTTACGAGTAAAGCACCTATAAAGCAACTGCTTTAGCCCATAATTGTTGGGCCCCAAATTTCTTAGTAATAGTTAGTATTTGTATATGTTAATATTTCGTAAAAGAGACATTATTAAATAAAAATTAAAATATAAGTTTTCTTAAAAAAAAGATTAGATTCTTTTTCAAATGCCTACATATATTGCTTATAAATATGTTAACAATTTTGTAACAGTTGCTCAAGTGGAAAGAAACGTTTTAAAATTAAAATGAATAGATTCTTATCTGTATACGGTCAAAATTAGGGGAGGCCGATTTTAAGGCTTCTATGGCATTTCAAGTCCGACCTCAGTGGGATCAAAACATAGTCCAAGGCTCGTCCCCGAAGCACTGTACTCGGCAAGGTATATCGAAGACTCATCATGGCGTACCTCGAGGCAGAATGAAAATCGACGATCATCACGGAAAGGCAGGAAATCCTCGAGGGCACGTGATGACGACTGACAGAGTCTGCGAGAAATAGTCCAATCCGTACTAAGTCATTATACAGCTGTACCAGTAGTATTCCTCATCATTTATTAGACATGCACCATGTGAGGATTCTCCCCTTCTATATAAAGGGGATCCTTGTCATTTTTTAGACACGATATATTGAATACAAGACAACATTGGCTGCTCTCTTTGCTCAAACAATTCTTCTACATATTTATTGCTTATTCTTTCATTGTTTATTTATTATCCATTATTAACCTTAAAAGACTATCTTTGAGGCCTTTATTATCATTGTTTCTTCAATAATTGTTCATCGCTGACTGCCCTAACTACCTCGACGCCCCAGTTCCGGCCAGCTTGAGGCTCAGTTTCGCTGTAGCTTTGGTTTGCACTTCTTATTCTCTTTATTTACACTTAGAATCTATTGCCTAAACAACTAGTATTAAAATAAATCACGTATTTTTAGAACCACAAAATCAATATAATTATAAATACCATTTTCAAGGTAAACAGTTTGGCGCCCACCGTGTGGCTAAAAATAATAGTGATTGATTTGGTGCTAGTTTTCTGAAAAACACAAATGCTAGTTTGTCCAAGAACCTTTGATTTCGGGTCAATATATCTAACTTAGCAAATGCACGCAAAAAAATGGTATTAGGGTTCGTGGAGAGAATGGTGCAGATGCCAGTGTACCACCGCAAAACCTAGGGGTGGAACCAGTAGATGCCGCTGTACCACAACATAACCGAGGGGCGGCACTAGCAAGAATCCCCATCGACGTAAGCTCATGCAACGCTGTGCATGTCGATGTTAGCTCTCATACTGACGGAAGTGTGCACAGGGAGGAAAGAGATGTTAACATTCAAGTCATTTTTGAGATGTTGCAAGCACAACAAGTGGCTATTGCTCCGCTACAAAGCCAACAAAAAATTCTAAGCACAGTAGCACCGGAAATGGCTCCTCGAGTCGAGTAGACATCAGAGAGATCGAGTAACAACGGGTCAGCAGTAGACCCCGCTATTATGAAGATTCTCGAGGACCACACCAAAAGGATTGAATCAGGAGAAAAGAAGATAAAGGCTAACGATAAAAAGGGTGGAGACTTATAACCCGAGGGTCGATTAGATCTCGAGTGCACGTCCGATTCTGAAGGGCGTAGATTTGAAGAAATTCATACTGAAACCATTCCAACCAAGTGCGGCTCCGAAGCCCATCGCAAAGAAATTTAGAATGCCCGATGTCTCGAAGTATAATAGGACTACGGACCCCAACGAGCACATTACTGCTTACACTTGTTCTGTAAAAGGGAACGACTTAAAAGATGACGAAATTTAGTCCGTCTTGCTGAAAAAATTTGGAGAAACACTGTCAAAGGGGGCTATGATGTGGTATCATAACCTATCCCGAAATTTAATAGATTCATTTGACATGTTGGCAGACTCTTTTGTGAGGGAACACGCTAGTTCCATCAAGGTAACCCCTAAGAATTTCGGTGTCTTCAAAATCAAACAGAGAGAAACGAGATGCTAAGGAAATTTGTATCTCACTTTCAGATGGAGCGGATGGAATTACCACCAGTCTCCGATGACTGGGAAGTGCAGGTCTTTACTCAAGGCTTGAACAAATGAAGCTCCGTAGCTTTGAAGCAGCTAAAAAAAATTTAATCGAATATCCCACTGTGACCTGGGCGGATGTGCACAACAGGTATATCGAAGACCAGGCTTGGAGACGATCAATTAGGAGCCCCTTCGGGCTTGGTGTATCTTTCCAGGCTCTTAACGAAGGAACAAAGTTTTACGAAAAGGGAATCACCAAACAAGGAAAGATATCAGCAGTATGTAGAAGATCGAAGAAACATCTCAAAGAATAATGTGCATCGAGGCGATTGAAGGACAAATCGAGGTCAAGTTTCCTGGGAACTCATGAGTAAAGCTGGGTTTCATAGGCACCTAGGCTAGTAGAGGCACCCCGGCTATCCGAGTACAATTTCAACGTCGATGTCTCGGGCATCGTATCAGCCATAGGTAAAATCAAAGATACCAGGTGGCGAAAACCCATATTGTCAGACCCTTCAAAAAGGAACCCTAACTTGGTATGCAAATATCACGACACTCACGGCTACAGAACTGAGGATTGCATACAGCTTCAAGAAGAGGTAGCCCGACTGATCAGCGAAGGGCATCTTCGAGAGTTCCTCAACGTTCGAGCTAAAAACCATTCTTAGGAAAGAGAGGCGAAGAGGAAGAACGAACCATAAGAACCATAACACATCATCCACATGATTATTGGAGGGGTCGACGCCCCATAAGGACCAGTTGTCAAGCAGACGGAAATATCCATCACCAGAGAAAAGCAAACTAGGAGTTACATAACAGAGGATGCTATCACATTCATTAAAGAGGACATCGGGACCTTGTCTCAGCCTCATAATGATGCACTGGTAATTTCTTTTCTTTTGAATAAACTTCAAATTAAATGCGTGCTTGTGGATCCAGGTAGCTTGGCCAACATAATCAGGTCGAGGGTGGTATAGCAGCTAGGACTGCTCGATCAGATCATACCTGCCTCTCGAGTCCTCAATAGATTCAACATGGCAAGTGGGATGATGAAAGGGGAAATCATCCTCCCAGTAAACGTGGCCGGTACAATCCAAGATACCAAATTTCATGTCATCGAAGGCGACATGAGATACAATGCCTTACTTGAAAGGCCGTGGATGCACAGTATGAGGGCAGTGCCATCAACCCTTCATCAAATAATGAAATTTCCAACCAAGGATGGATTAAAAGCAGTGTACAGGGAGTAATAGGCAGTTAGAGAGATGTTCGCAATGTACGACATGGCGTTGGCATTGACGCCATCCACATCGAAGGAGCCAAAAGACAAACAAACAGCCAGGTAGTAATCGCAAATGACATTCTCAGCTACATCCCAGTGAGTGAATAAAGGGTTGTACCGTGTCCTCGTAGCAAGCAATTAAAACGTTTTAAGGCTCGAACGCTATCATTGCTAAGGTACAACCATCTCCCTTTTCATTTATGTTTTATACTAACTTATTGTAGGTGTTCGATTGAGAGAAATCGAAGCACCCCTACCAACTCGAAGACCTTGGATTTTAAAGCATGCGTTGCACTCTTTTTCCCTTGGATCAGTTTTTTATCCCAAATGGGTTTGACCGGTCGAGGTTTTTTAATGAGGCAATATCTATATGCTATCTAAGGAGAACTCAGTAAGTATTCAAGGCTTCTTCTCAATTGGCCTCGAATACTGGGGGACATCCCCTTGGAGGTTATCTTTTCGAAAAAATCGAGTTATGCCTGAGGGGACCTCGATAGGAAAATATTGTATTGTGCTAAATGGTCAAATGAACCGTGCCCATGTAGAACAATCGAGCACCCGAAGGCAAAAACACGTACACATATATCAAGTAATCAAAGAAGCCTCTCTGCTTGTGAAAACGCCGTGTGCCTCAAAGAAGTTTACTACTGTCACGCAAAATGGCTCAAAAGCCAAAAATCCTTAAACACTCGAGGACTGTCATGAATAGCCAGCTCATCAAAGCCATCAAAAACTCGAGTTCGTAAGAAATCAGTAAGGCAATATCAAATCTATAAGACCTCAACGCAGCATGCCAAAACTTATAAGACCTCAATGAGGCAACACCGAGCTTATAAGACCTTAATGAGGAGTACTCGAATTTATAAAATCTCAAAAGGGTATAACCCCGATATTAAGTCCAAGGCTATATATTCGAAGTTGTAAGACCCTAAAAGGGCATACCCTCGATATAAACGCCAAGTTTATCACACCCGAGGACTAAAGGAGACGACCAAACATAAAGACTATGGTCGAATTAAAAGGCTACGACAGAATGAACGTGGCTTAGAGACATCCGACTACCGCCATAAAACTAAAGGCCTCCAAATACTTCAAAAATAACCGATTAATCAGGCTACCACGACATAAGCAAAAGAGCTTTGATCATATCAACTCTAAACAATGAAAAGGCTTCGAGATAATCAGCCTTCAACAAAAAGCTTAGAAAAATAAGCCTTCAAGAGAACATCCTGAGGTACTCAATTATCGTCACATATCGACTCATAATCGAGGTTCTTACTTGAGCCATCGAAGAGTCGGACGAACACAAAACATGCCAAGGCATAATCAAAACTTTAAAACTTTCAGTCGAAATGAGGAAAACTGTAGCCATATTAGAGGCCGCATCGACCCAATTTAAAAAAAGCCTAAGGGACAATACGTAAGAGCCTAAGGGCCAACCTAAAGAGCCCGTAAAGAGCCTAAGGGCCAATGCGTAAGAGCCTAAGGGCCAGCCTAAAGAGCCTAAGGGAAAATATGTTGAAAATATAAGGGTCAATGAGCATGAGTCAAAACTTGATTCGAGGACCGAGCCTTGAACAACCAAATATTATAAATTGTTCATCCAACACAACCTAAGGGTTCTTATCTAAATGTCCAACATATCAGACTAAATGTCAGCAGGCATCAAAAGTCAAAACATAAACAAAGACACAAGAAAATGGGAATTTATATAAAGGGAAAACCAAAGGGTTCCTTTTTTTATTATAAATAAAGGAACGAATATACATTTACAATACTCCCACGGAGAGCCCAATGCAAGGACCAAGAAATAAAAACCTAATCTACTACCAGGCGAAGCTCCCTCAGAAGTTGTGCCTTTAACGGCTTGGCTCTCGACCCCCAGAGCGTCAATGACCTCCTTCCCCTCAGGGACTTCTCCTTCATCTTCATCATCCTTTGAATTGCTGGTCAAACCACTGAGCGAACCATTATCGGAAGAAAGGATAGTTGTAGATTCTTCCTCTAGGGCCTTCACCATCTTGATCTCAGTAGACAAATCGATGCCCCCTGCATGCACATCCTCGAGAGCCTGTCTCCGAGATCTTAATCGGGCATGCTCCACGGTTTGGGTCAGTTCGAACTTGGCCTTTTCGTATACCTTCCTGGCTTGAGCATTTGCAGCAACATCATCTTCTTGGTTTGAGGATACGAGCGCATCAGCTTCGTACTTAGCTGTAGATAGCTCAGCAACTGATTCAGCATGGAGATCTTTGTACTTATGATTTTCTCCCTTTTCCCCTTGGAGTTGATGCTCAACCGAGGTCAACTTCTCTCGAAGAGTTTCTTTATTGGATCAAATTTCATCCATGCACTGCTTCAACCCAAGGATTTCAGTATCTCTGACTCTAAGCTCCTGTTGCATTAGATAATCTTTTTACTTAAGCTTAAAGAACCAAACTAAGGTATGTAACGCTCAATTGGCTAAAGCATAGAAGTATGCCCACGAAGGTCGTATGACCTACTCATCGAGTTCGTCCCGCTCTCGAAACATCCTCTCCGTATGTGCTCGAAGGTCACCTAGCTCCCTTTCCTATTGGGCATAAAGGGCCTTAAGATTGTTCAATTCAAAAGCGAGCTTCCTAAATTCGTTTTCACTATGAACCAACTTAGCTTGTGACTTGGAATAGGCCTGGTTGGAGAGCATCAAGGTGTAAAAACAGAAAGGAAGAGAGTCAGAAAAGCAAGAATCGAAACTCAAAATACAGTGTTCAAGTCAAGATTACCTATTTTTGAAGCTTCTCGTCTTCTTCAAAGATCAACGAGGCATCGATATCGGGTCCTTCCTCAACCCCGGCAAAATAACCTTCAAACATATTCTCTCCAGAGGATGCCCCCACGATGGGAGTTTTCATGTCTTGGGCAACCCACATTTGCCCAGGAGAGAATGATGGGCCTGGCGGAGGCTCATCTACATTGATCACCTCGAATTGTTCGACGGGAGCCCTCTCTGTTACATCTCGCATTTTCGTACGTTAAAATTTTCGTCTTTAGTTAATTGACATTGACTCAGGGATGAGATCATCTTGACATTAACGTATTTACAATATTTATAACAAGCGATGAATAAGTGTTATGAAGGATAAAGGAGTACACGAATTAAAGAAAACGTGTTTCGTTGAAAGTGGCCAATTTAGGATAAAATATGGGTCGAGCGATAATACCCGATAATTATGAACTAGTACCATGCAAGGTATCATATGACCACGACAATATAATGTATAAAGTATATATAAAGTATATTAAAAATAAGTAGAATTGCAAGCAATTTATAATAATTTTTAAATTACGCGGGTAATTGGTTTATACCGGATAATGGGACATTACCTAGTTAACTAATAAGTGAATATAAATTATTAATTACACGTGCAAGAAGACACAAATCAAAAAGTGACTAAGTAGTCACTTATGCCTAGGTGTCAGCCTCAGCTTAAGAGAGAATTGATGATTATCAAAACAAGACTTATACAAGTCTTGTTACAATTCCATATGAAACAAAATAAGAATCCAAGGAAACAAAAAATTAATGTCATTCAAATGATTCATGGTTTGACGTCTAAGAGATTCAAGGAACCAAAAGCAAATTTTGTTCCAATATTTCAAGGAACCAGAAGAAAATTTCGTTCCAATATTTCAAGGAACCAGAAGCAATTTCGTCGATGAATTTCTAAGAAGCATGGGCAAATTTCGTTCGAAAAATTTCAAAAAGCAGAAGATTCAGTCGATTTTTTTGAGTTCTAAGTTCAATCAACGAAGGATTTCCAACAAAATATTATACGCAGTTTTCTTTACTCCTTGTATCTTAAGGCAATCCCTACTTTCTTTTGGAATGGTCCAAATTATACTGAAGAAACAAGCAAGTTTCCATAAATTACTCTCTTCGTAGGGGTGTCTATATTCATGATTCCCGGTGAAAAATATTATTATATTCTATTCATGTGTCTCATAATAATATACAGTTTAAAAAGTTCATCCGGAAGGAATATTCAGATTTTTGCGTATTTTTCATGCATTTCACCCATTTATACATGTGCATTGACCCATTGCTAGATGACGTTATATACGCGTATATATAAATATATGTATATGGGATATGGAAAAAGGTTACGGCGTTATATACTGTCACGCCCTAAAATCGAGGGACACGACCGACGCTCAACCAGAGGACCCAGTCAAGCGGACCTGGAATTGCCTTTCCTATCCCACGTGTTACCCCGTGATTTCAATATACATTATTCTTGTGAAATAGCAATTTAAGACTTAAGCATCAACTTACAACTTGAGTTCATTTCTACTTTTTATCATTTTCAATATTTGATACCAAGTACTTGCAAAATACATACAATATTTACCAACGTGGACCACGATTCCGAACCGTATTGTTACTACCCAAAATATTTTTGTACACCACCCACATTGTATCTACGGAACCTCTAGAAATACTAGGAATTTAACCAATACTTGCTGGCGATAAGGCCTCGGCTATACCTTACAATACACAATAAACTCAAAAGAAGGTGGCATGAACCACACATGGCCTCAAGAGGAAGTATGGCTCACCAATGCAGCTGATGGAATGGAGAGGAGGCAATACCGTCGGTGGGAGAATTACCTGCTGTAGAACTACCTACAATCATCATACGAGTGTAGCACCCCCAGAAAAAGGGACGTCAGTATATTTGAATTGTACTGGTATATATGAACAAACTTTATCCCAAGTACAATCATATAATGCACAGCTAAGAGACAATAATAGAACCAACAAGCATTGCACGTAGGAAGAGACAACCAAAATCAAAAGTTTCACAATCTCTCTTTATCCCTTTCCAACATTTCCATATTCAAGAGTTTCATATATTTTCATTTCAATAGTGATCATGGTCACGTTTCCACCCTTACTACCTCGGCCACCCTTATTACCTTGACCACCCTTATCACCACAACCCATACCTTATTATTTCGTGTTGTAGCGCGCAACCCGAACCTGTCTGACAATCACATTTTGTAATCACAACCACAAACAATACATCACAAGGATCATCATTTCAACGAATCACAAGTTCATATCTACAATTCATACATTTGGGCCCAAGGCACCATAACTGTCACCAAGCATTAATTTATGTACAAGGTGTTATCGTAATCGTTCAACTCATTTATGTCATTTTACAATACCCTCTTTCATTACTTACCACGCAGGATTTTTAGCCATTATACACATTCCCACATTTGGACACATTAACATTCTTTCATTCGTTAACACATACTTCCATGTCGGCATCCTCAAGCATTTACAAACTTTGCACATAATAAGGTAGGCACATCTAATCATTTTTCACAATCACATATAACATGATGGTATGGAAATCAACTAAGACAATCAATACACATATTTTAATACAAGGTACACATACCGTATGCTCGTCACAACAAGGGAATTCTACAAGAGTTAAAGTTAGCCATACATACCTCAACTTCGCCCCTAATGATACTATAATGATCCAATACACTTAAGCAACTTCAATGTACGATACAACATTCAATAGGACCAATATTAGTAATAAATTCCATAATTTATGCCATTTAGGCATATTATCAAACACCTTGTAGGTACAAATCTTTTCATCTCATAATTATAGTATTAGTTCATCCAACTATCACCATTAACCAATAATTTATTACACCATCATCCCCAACCCATTTATAACTTCCAACAACATATGTAAGACCATCCATTCCCACCCAACCAACAAATCCTATCAAATAATCACCCTTTCAATCTCTACAATAATTATGTATTTATATTGAGAACTTATGGCTTCCAATCATCACACCAAGAGTTTCAACAATTAATTCATACTCATATTCCCATAACATATCCATATATATAAGTCTAAGGGTAAAAGATTACCTCTTGTAGACCAAATCTTAAAAATGCCCACTTGAAGTGTTCTTGATCAATTTAGGAATTTGGATGGGAGTCTATGGATTTTTCAAAATCAATCCTTGTTAATATAAGTATTTAGGAGTAGTAATCAACTCGAAATACTCCAAAAATATTACCTTGGATCATAGGAGGGAAGTATGGGACGGATTCCCCTTGATAGAGCAAGTCCTAGCACAAAAAAATGACTTAGAGACTCTCCGGGGTATTTATAGGGCTGCTAGGTGCGCGACGGCAGTCAAACGTGCCCGGACTGCGGTGGCCGCGGTTTTTACTGCGGTTTGCAGCGCTTGGAGGCAGAAACATTCAGGTTTCCCGTGGTCGTCCGCGGCCGCGGCGCAGACGCGCGTTTGACACATGTTTGGTAAAATGGTCATAACTTTCTGTATACACCTATAAATGACGAACAGTTTGATGAGTTGGAAACTAGAGTCAAATATCTTTAATTTGATAGGTTTTTCACCCCAAAATCCTTATATACACCTATATATTCTCATCCAAAGTGAAGTCTTGTGCGTATTCATTTAGAATTTTAGCCTATTATGAACCTTTTCAATTTGCCTTGGACTTAGGCCCTTTATTGGACCCCAAATTACTTATCATAAGACTTATACAATTATTTACCAAATTCAATTGATTAACACCATGTTCATCGCACATAAAATATTATAATTAGCCTACGTGGCACTGCGAAATCATAAATTACTTAGCGAAATTTTTTTCGGGGCCTTACATTCTCTCATCCTTAGGATCATTCGTCCTCGAACGAGGAGTAGAGTCTGATCTAAGCACTTAACATAATGTATCTCTTTTCTCACCTAGCTCAAGTCCCTAAATTTTGACTAACTCACAAATTTTTCAGAAATTTTGCTAGAGTTTCCTTTGTAATTAGGCCTATCTACCTGTCAGAGAGTCCCTGAAATATATTGCCAAGTACCATTACACAGTTTCCGTTATTCCTACAACTGGTATACAATTCATTACCTCAACAACTTGTACATATTCATACACTTTAAGTAACTTACACATAGCTCATTCTCTTTACACCACAAATTGAACATGGTTCAACCAATGTCATTTACTTGCACACAACTAGGTCACTTCAATGAGCCCCATACAATTCAATCACTTTAACATGCCAAAAATGCTTCAATTAATCATTACCAATCTACACTATCATTAATCATTTACCTACCATATAAGTTTCACAAAATCTTCATTTACTTCAAGGGTTGCACATTACCCAAATAACAACAACATTTTCTATTTGGCACACATTGGGAAATTACAACAATAAGGCAATTTGGAGAAAATGGGGTGCCTTTGCACAAATCTAAACACTACCTCAAATTGCTTAAATACAACTGTTTGCACGATCATTACTAGATTTGTTTGAACAGATGTGGATATTTCTATTTCATTTTTTTTCCGCTTCCCACGTGGATTCCTCGACTTGTTGACTTTGCCA
Source organism: Nicotiana glauca (assembly GCA_026770625.1). Taxonomy (NCBI): domain Eukaryota; kingdom Viridiplantae; phylum Streptophyta; class Magnoliopsida; order Solanales; family Solanaceae; genus Nicotiana; species Nicotiana glauca. The sequence continues at coordinate 119,338 of MU780408.1, read as the reverse complement.
CAATCCTTTAACTGAATCAATTTCCTTGTTCCTCAATTTTCAGACTTGCCTATCAAGAATAGAAACCGAAACCTCTTCATATGATAAGTCTTCACTCACCTCAATAGTCTCAACAGGCACGATGGCGGATGGATATCCAACCACATTCTTCAACATAGACACATGGAACACCGGGTGCACTAATGACATCTCAAGGCGCAATTCCAGTCTATAAGCCACCTGTCCTGTCCTTTGAGCGATCTGATATGGCTGACATACCTTGGGCTTAATTTCCCTTTCTTCCCAAATCGCATGACTCCCTTCATGGGAGATACTTTCAAGAACACCCTATCATCTACTTGGAATTCCAATTCTCTTCAACGCACGTCTGCATAGGATTTCTGACGACTTTGAGCAGTTTTCATCCTCTTCTGAATGACTTTAACTTTTTCCATAGCCTGATGCACAAGATCTATCCCTAGCAGTTCTACTTTACCTACCTCGAACCACCCAATCAGATATCTACACCCCCTTCCATACAATGCCTCAAATGGGGCCATCTGAATACTAGCGTGAAAGCTGTTATTGTAAGAAAAATCTATGAGTGACAATCGATCATTCAAAATACCTTTTAAATCAAAAACACAAGCACACAACATATTCTCAAGCGCCGGAATGGTCCGCTCTGCAATATTGCCATGAATTGAGCCACTCGATCTGAAATGATTGTGACTGGAGTGCCATGTAACTTGACTATTTTTTTCCGATATACAGTTTAACATATTATTCTGTTGTGCCAATAGATTGGACTTGCACGAAGTGCGCGGTAATCCTACCATAAAATCCATATTGATCATTTCGAACATTGGAATTTCTATTCTTAGTAACAATCCTCTAGGCCGTTGATGTTCAGCCTTCACTTGCTGACAGTTCGGACATTTTGCCACAAAGTCCGCCACAACATTGACTTTTCCCGAGTGATATAGAATATCGATGTCGTAACCTTTGAGTAACTCCAACTATCTTCTCTTCCTCGAATTAAATTCTTTCTATTTGAAAGTATATTGAAGGCTCTTATGGTCTGTGACTATATCCACATGGACCCTATAACAACAATGGTGCCAAATCTTTAATGCAAATACCACTGCTGCAAGTTCTAAGTCATGTGCTGCATAGTTTTTTTCCCCATGATTCTTGAGTTACTTAGAGGCATAAACTATCACCTTAACACATTGTATCATTAGTGGAACATCTTTATCATATTTCTCTTACATAAGACCTCCCACGAATTGAGTTCTACAATAATTTCGCTGATAGGGTTACAATCTCTTATGAATACTTACAACTAACTCTTCCAAATTCTCAACAAAAGACATTACTGAATGAGATTTCTCAAATGACCTTCTGTCTCAAATGAATAATACCTGCTAACTTGCACCCATACACTGATAACACCATCCTGCACGACATTGCATCAAATGTAAGGTAACATTGTGCTCCGACTTTTTTTAGACAATATCTTCTCCCCATATGTGCCTTATAGAATTTAAGAAACTGTACTATTTCCCATGTGAATATTCACACGATCCATCTTTACAGTTAAACACCTCCCAAAATGCATATCAACAGCCTTTATATATATATATATATATATATATATATATATATATATATATATATATTAATTATTT
>MU780408.1:81205-117400 GCA_026770625.1 Nicotiana glauca | reverse complement strand
AATTCTTCGACAATGACTTTTGGTTTTACTCTTAAGTGTAAGACTTAGTCCACCTGATTCTAACCTCGATGAGTAACTCACCTCATTCCTCGGATTTTAGCTACCAATAGAGTTCCCTGATATTGCAGCTTAGGAGTTACCATGCTAAGTATGTCTAGTCTGTAACAAGTGTTCACATATGTCTAGTCTGTAACAAGTGTTCACCTTCTTTCAATCAATTCCGAACCTTTCATTTGCCCTTTGGGTAGATTATGTTGTCTTTCCCTTATTGATCAACCTTTGGCCTGGACAATATGCTAGTACCATCTTTTCTTTCTAACTGGAACTTTTATTCCCATTCCATTTTACACATAGTACATAATTGATAGCCTTATTGTGACACACACTTGTCTGTCTCCCGTGAACTTGTAATATCATTGTGCCTAGATTAATCAGTTTATCATACCACAACTTCACCATTGGTAGTCTCACTTTCCATTGTATGTATACATGAACTATCTCTAAATCCTTTAGTTTATATTTAGTGTCACCCAAGTCGGTTGCATTGCAGTTAGTCCTTTATAAATTTTATTAACACTTATGCTCTAAGAGAGTCCACCATTATGATGCAAGATATTTTATGATAACCATGACCGTGTCAATTTATAGGGTTTCTCCCCATTTCTTCTCGCCTCATTCTTCCTAGCTAGGGAATAACCAACTCTTCCATATGTTACGTGGTATTTTCCCTTAGTTATTTTATACCGCTCACCTCTTATCTCATATTAGGATATCTGTGGGAAAGTGTGTTCTTCCGCATATCACTTAAAACTTATTTGTTTGTAAGATTCTTTAGAGGCTCTCCATCAATCCCAAATACCCTCATGGATTATTATAGCATCACATTTATTTCTCCCACTCGTTCCGCCTTTCTTAATGTCTTGGAATATTGGTGTCACAACCGAAACCCCGCACTGGTAGTGATGGCACCTCTCGTGAAGACGAGGTAAGCCAACAAACCCAACTCATCCTTTTTAGAATAGCTAACATTAATAAGCAGCTTTAACATAATTAAATAACCACAGTCTATCAAAAGATCTCTTTAATAAGTCCAGAATAGAACCCAAACACAGCCCAAACCGGGGTGTCACAAGTCACGAGCATCTATCAGAGTATAAATACAACTAAGAGACCTAAAATAGACAAGGCTGGAATAATAAACCAAAAGAGAGAAAAATGGTGCTGCGAACGCATGCAGTCACCTCGCTACTCCTATAGCTTTGCCTCTGATAAGCCAAAACCTACTACCAGGTGAACAAATACCTGCATCTGCACGTGAGGTGCAGGAGGTAAAGTGAGTACTCCAACTCAGTGAGTAATAAGGGTAAATAACAACTAAGAAGTAAGAAATCACGTAAAGCAAACCATCATGCTATATAGGAGCAGTGAAAAGCTCTTTGAGAGAAAGCAGTGAAGCTGTAAAACCCTTAGAAATTTCTTAGCTTAGTTTAAAAACTCTTTTGAAAATGATTTTTTCAACAATTATGCAAATGAATGCAAAACAAATAGTGCAGATAAGCACAGAAGACCGCCTCTCGGCACCACACTCGGATGTCAGATAATACATGAACATTAGGTGAATATTGTAAGAAGGAGTACAAACAACATATAATGGCACACAATGAAATAAAGTAAACACATCAAAGAGTACTAGTACCGTTGCGGCGTGTAGCTCGATCCACATACCGCTGCAGCATGCAGCCCGCTCCGTTTAACGTCAATGACGCACATTGGGGGTGTGCAGACTCCGGGAGGGGCCCCTTACGGCACAAGCGCAATATCAAGCCATCACATGGCATCCATCTAGGCCCTCGGCCTTATATCAATATTAGTATAATACTGCTGCGGTGTGCAGCCCGATCCAAAAGTATCCGTACAATACAAGCCCTCAGCCTTACTCAGTTAACAAAATCACATAAGCCACTTGGGCAACAATAAAACATGATGCTCAGCCAAAAAATATTTTTTAGAGTATAATTTCGAGTGTTTAAGGCATAATAACTTGGCTGAGTTTTAAAACAGTGGAAAACACATGACATAGTTCACATATATAAGTAAAATAGTGAGGAATTATCAACAACAATCCCCGAAGGGTTCAAATAGCTAGCATGAAGCCCAAATATGGCAATCAGCCCACATTATGATGATAACAAGTAATTTCAGTCAAATACGCAGTAAAGTCATCAATCGGGATGGGCCAAGTCACCATCCCCAACGGTGCTCTACCCCACGCTCTCTATCCGGCGTGCAAGTCACCTCAATATAGCACTACGATGGGTAAATCCGGGGTTTCAAACCCTCAAGATGACATTTACAATCATTACTTAGCTTGAACCGGCAAATTCTCTAGCTCGCGACGCCTTTGCCCCTCAAACTGGCCTCCACGCACGTCGAATCTATCCAAAATTAGAGCGAATACATCTCAATATGCCAATGGGACAATACCCAATCGAAAACAATCGAAAAATAGCAAAAATTCCGAAATTTGCAAAACCCGAGCCCCGAGCATACTTCTCGAAAATTAGAAAATTTAACATCAATGGATTCCTTATCTCGCCACGAGTCTATACATATAAAGATTACCAAAATCAGAGTCCAAATGACTGCTCAAATCCTCATTCTTAACTCTCTTAAGTTCAAGCCCTAACTTCCATTCTAACTCCTTAATTCCTTAGTTTTTTAGTCTACATTCATGTAGTAACACCTTAGAATTGTGTTTTAGACTCAGAAATCCTTACCTAAAAGAAGTCCCTTGATTTCTCTCTTCCAACTCGCCCAAATTCTCCAAGGTTGAAGGCAAAAATGGTAAAATAACCCAAGGTTGCGAAATGAAATATCAAATAGGTCTGGCTAGACCTTTCCGTTTCTGCGGTCCACGTTCCGCCTATGCGGCACCGCTTCTGCGGTTCCTCCATCCGCTTTTGTGGAATTTCACTTAGCACCCCAAGCCGCAACTGTGGTCTAAAAGTAGCATCTGCGACTCCACAGATGCGGTGCCTACTCCGCATCTGCGGTTCAACCTAGCCTTGCCCTTTTCCGCTTTTGCGACTTCCACGCCGCATATACGTTACCGCTTCTGCGATTCCAATTCCGTAGAAGAGGAAATACCAGAAACAGCAGGCCTGCAATTTGCACAAGTCCAAAAGTTATCCTGATTGCCTTCCGAAATAACCCCGAGGCCCCCGGGACCTCAACCAAAAATACCAATACATCCTAAAATGTTATTCAAACTTGTTCCAATTATCAAAACACCTCAAACAACACCAAAACCATCAAATTACATCGAATTCAAGCCTAAGTTCTCTAAACCTTCCGAAACACACATTCGATCAAAAACCCAACCAAAACACCTCCGAATAACATGAAATTTTTCACACACATCCCAATTCACCAAACGGAGTTACTGCCGGTCACGAAATTCCATTCCGACCCTCGGATAAAAATCTCACCTATCAACCAAAATTCGCCAAAATACTAACTTCGCCAATTCAAGCCTAATTCTACACCGGACCTCCAAAATTACTTTTGATCACACTCCTAAGTCACAAATCATCCCCCGAAGCTAACCGATTCATCGAAATTCATATCCGAGCCATCTAACACATAAGCCAATGTCCGGTTGACTTTTCCAAAACAAACCTTCCTTAAAGAGACTAAGTGTCTCATTTCCTACTAAAACTAATCCAAATCAACTCGTTCACACCCACACTGATAATGAAGCATAAAGAAGTAGAAAATGGGGAAAATGGGGCGGTAACTCGCGTGACGATGGGTCAGGTCGTCACATCCTCCCCAACTTAAACAAATGCTCGTCCTCGAGCGTACCCAGTGTTGTTCTAGAAGCCAACCAATAGCTGATTAAATTTACCATGCATATACCCAGGGGTGATCCCCCATCACCCTATCTCACATAGGTCCAATTACACATGGTCACTACAATTTCATAATCCAATCTAGCCTATAAACCTTAGAACCACATTTCCATTTCTAAAATCGTACACAAGTCTAGAACCTCCCATCTATATTCAGAACAAGTCTGAACCGGCTGTAATAACTCATACCTGCAACCTCAGGTGAAATTATATGATATACCACATAACTCAAGCACATGCAGTGATAACTTTCATTCACAGCAGCTGCCAACAACAACCAATTACCGATAGAAAACCCCTTATTAGCTAAAGTCTCACTCCAACACTTTCATGTACTGCCAACGATAAATGAAACACGTAATAAACCATAACCATTTCTCATATCAACCATACATGAAACCACTTCTCCTTTGGAAAATACTACATCAAATTTCTGAGTCGAAGCTTGATATTATCCTTCCAACATACTGAAATCGAATTTGCTTGTACTCATTAAAGATCCCAACGATATCATCTAATCAACACACTGCTATGGTGACATTACACATTAATACAGGACTAATCCACATCTCGCACAATACGCGCACCAAAAAGCAACAGTCCGAACATACTCAATTCATGAAAATGACTCAAATGAAAGAGCCATACCTCAAGCTCTCCAGTACCACCACAACACAAGACGGAGAACCCGTCTCCCATCATAGAGACATAACACACAAATCTAACTCGCAATATTGTACATCTGCATAACTTCGCCCCAATACGTGACCTCATCCAGTACGAATCGTTTAGGAAATAGGCCACCCCGTACATAATCAAAAGTCTCATATGATGCCACAAAGTGCTGATAGGCTACCGATTAAAATACGGTAAAAAAGGAAGATGAACTCTAGAAGGAACTGCCTAACTCACGCACTAATACGTGCTCTCCTTTGAAAATAGGAAGCAAGGCATACAAAAATACCATATAGAAAACTATGCTCAATATCACACTGTTACGGAGTGCAACCCAATCCAAAAAACGCACTCATGGCGGCGTGCCACCCGATCCACACATAACACCAACCTAAAGAGGTGTACATCGAGCTAAATTTCTCATTAATATAAAATAATGAATTTCAGTCACAAGCACGCTAAGTGCATAATACCGTCCCTGAGGGGACATATAGCGCTATAAGATACCAAAACTCAAGCTCAATTCAGGTGCGATATACAATCTGAATCTCGAGAGCCATTTTTCTCATAAACATCATTTCTACGTGGATCCTCAACATATAAGCATTTTCTAAAACCATCTCAAAACTTACATAGCACAGTGCACCACTTCATAAAATATCTGACAATGAAATAACACCCTGACTCCTCCTCCATAAGGAGTACATCACCGAAATGAACCCGTTTGGCCTGTCATATAGCCCATATTCACATTTGAATCCATCCACCGACCTCAAGCCAATTCTGATCGCACTGAACTAGGTTAATTACCTTTCAAAGGTCCCTAACAACTCATCTTCCGCACGTAACACATAAAAACATCCAGCATAGTCGGAGAAATCATCCGTAGTCCACAACGCAATAGACTGAGTGCCCTCAGGGAATAATTTCTCAATTCAACGATATTATCACAACCTTCATACTTGGTTCAAGTCTTAAATCAATCAAGTGACTAACTACCATACTTACACAATCTTCCTATGGGACACCCTCCCACAACCTACCATTACGAATAACTGGGTCGTACCTCCAAATCACCGACCGCACTAACGCTAAAAAGCGATCAAGAATCATTAACCAGGGTGCAAAGCCTTTTCACAAGACACCGTTCTCAGGTGACGCTGAAGACAATACTGATTTACCTTAAATGTCGAGACTTCTTCCCTGCTCATCCGAGCTCGTGACATCCTTGTCCATACCGAGTTGTTACCTATATCTCCACTTCAAATTCCATACCACCCATTGCACCCAACATACCAACATACAATAGAACACGCTCTTCATCACAGCTTCTGAACCATCATTAGATTAACACTTCATCATATAAAACCTTCCACTTAACTCACTTCAGGAGAACTATAGCAACACACAGGTGAATTCTCATAACCATAGAATATGCAAATTTCTACGTAGTGGCCCAACCCAGCATGACCCTTTTGGGATCCGCCTAAACGTAACATGCCCATAACAATGGAATACTCTTGAATAACATCATATACGACGGACGACAGGCCTCACCTGTACCGCCACAAATCACACATGTAACTTGAATATGCTGAAGGATTTGATCTCTACCACCAATATGCCAACAGATATATGGCTAACCAATCCATGTTCTTTCGACTTACCCTGATTGCCCTAGGAATAATAGTAATTGCATTCAACATATAACACCATCCATCCGCACTCATCCCGAGTATCTTTGAATCATGAGACCATGCTGTCTCACATACCACGAACTATTTCGTACCTTCCAACTACTACATCGCAAGTCAAAACATCATAGAACATTCTACAAATTTCGAACCATTACCTGCACCTTCCTGATCGTGCTACATAGAAGCCCGTAATTGATATAGAAAAATTACATATCTTGACCTCTCCCAATGGAGACTTAGTTTCTAATCACATATACAAATTCAAGATACCCAACTATCATATGTAGAATCACGAACACATTAGTGCCATTATCGAGATCCATTTACTTTGTTTAACTGCATTTAGCCTGATCCAATGAATAGAATCACCCGTTCCTCGTTAGCACTCTGACAACACAATATATGACCTCATCACAATACAAGCAAGCATCTTCCTACTCTATGCACCGAGCGCTCTTTACTAACCGCAACTTAAGACATCCTGTGATTCTCACACATATACGAGGCACCGTGTAACCTTTTAAAATAAAAATAAATTCCTTCACTGCCATCCTCAACCCCAATCTCCGTAAGCCATAACTGACTCACCAACATGCCTCAAACTGGAAACAACATATCACTTAGCCGTGCAATAAACTTAATCAATAGCAAACTCCCCAACTTGGCTCGAAGCCATAGATCAAAACGCAATCAGTAAATCATAAGCATGTACTATATTGCTATCATAATATCATAGTGAGATTAACTCAAATCCCTTATGAGGTTGTGAAAACATAGATCAGTTAGAATTTAACTCTTCTGCAATTCTCACTTTCACCTTCGCAACAGACATATCCACTCTCTAAGCGACCAATTTAGATTTCAACACATGTATTTCACTTGTGATTGATATCTTCTAACAGACAACATAGAGATCGCACCACTTTAGAACACTCCACAGGAGATAACCCACCTGCTTCGCCTCAATATAACATTTATGTATACCTTCCACCCTCATACACATTACATAGTCACTTAGTCTTCCTAAGTCTGAACTCATACCATAACATGCAACATACTTCACTCCCAACTAGGAGTCTTGAAAAGATTCCTCATACGCCCATAACTTGGGGCTACACATCCAATCACAATAAAAGTCATACACTTAATAGTTCATCTATTATCTAGCAAGTCTTCCCTATCACTTCCAAGTCATATGGATATCTCTCGCATTATTAACATACTCATCACATAGCTACCCAACTGTCATTCCCGCTAATAGGGGCAATACCGAATGTATAAGTTCAAAAACACACCTCATGTAATCAGCACCTTGGTGCTCAAGCCATATGCAAAAAAATTAGGCCTCAAGTCCACCAGACTAGCCCAACATCAACTCACAGAGATCACGTCTCACCCCTCGATCAGGGAATCACGAGCCATTAAGGCACATCTGATACTAAGTTCTCATGCGCGCATACAAACGCGTGAAAAGAATTTCAAGAGTTTCTTTTCAAGCTGAATCAAGGACGCACGATAAGGATTCAAGAACGTGAAGTTTTCCTAAAGGTTCTGCAGCCTCTCGAGGATAAATACAGACGTCTCCGTACCGATCTGCGAGACTCTACTAAACCTGCTCATGACTCGAGAGACATATGTAACCTAGGCTCTGATACCTACTTGTCACGACCCGAACCCCGCACTGGTTTTGATGGCTCCTCTCGTGAAGATGAGGCAAGCCAACTAACCCAACTCGTACTTTTTAGAATAGTTAAAATTTATTAGCAGCTTTAACATAATTAAATAACCAAAGTCTATGAAAAGATCTCTTTAATAAGTGCAGAATAGAACCCAAACACAGCCCAAACCGGGGTGTCACAAGTCAAGAGCATCTATTAGAGTACAAATACAACTACGAGACCTAAAATATACAAGGCTAGAATAATGAACCAAAAGAGAGAAAAATGGTGCTGCGAACGCAGGCAGTCACCTTGCTACTCCTATAGCTTTGCCTCTGATCAGCCAAAACCTGCTTGCGGGTGAACAAATACCTACATCTGCACACGAGGTGGAGGGAGTGAAGTGAGTACTCCAACTCAGTGAGTAATAAGGGTAAATAACAACTGAGCAGTAAGAAATCACATAAAACAAACCATCATGCTATATAGGAGCAGTGAAAATCTCTTTGAGAGAAAGCAGTGAAGCTGTAAAACCTTTAAAAATATCTTAGCTCAGTTTAAAAACTCTTTTGAAAATGACTTTTTCAACAGTTATACAAATGAATGCAAAATAAATAGTGCAGATAAGCATAGAAGTCCACCTCACGGCACCATACTCGGTTGTCAGATAATACCAGAACATCAAGTGAATATTGCAAGAAGGAGCACAAACAACATATAATGGCAGACAAATTAAATAAGGTAAAAACATCAAATAATACTAGTACCATTGCTATGTGTAGCCTGGTCCGTTTAACGTTGACGACGCTCACTGGGGGTGTGCAGATTCCGGGAGGTGCCCCTTACGGCCCAACCGCAATATCAAGCCATCTTGTGGCATCCATCTAGGCACTCGGCCTCATATCAATATCAGTATAATACTGCTGCGGCGTGTAGCCCGATCCTAAAGTATCCTCACAATAAAGGCCCTCGGCCTTACTCAGTCAAAAAAATCACAAAAGCCACTTGGGCAACAATAAAACATGATACTCAGCCCAAAAATATTTTTTAGAATATCATTTCGAGTGTTTTAGGCATAATAACTTGGATGAGTTTTAAAACATTGGAAAATACATGATTGAGTTCAAATATATAAGTAAAACAGTGAGGAATTATAACCAACAATCCTCGAAGGGTTCAAATAGCTGGCACGAAGCCCAAATATGGCAATCAGCCCATATTATGATGATAACAAGTAATTTCAGTCAAATACGCAATAAATTCATCAATCGGGACAGACCAAGTCACAATCATCAATGGTGCTCTACCCCACGCTCGCTATCCGGCATGCAAGTCACCTCAATGTAGCAATACAATGTGCAAATTCGGGGTTTCAAACCCTCAGGATGTCATTTACAATCAGTACTCACCTCGAATCGGCGAAGTCTCTAGCTCGCGATGCCTTTGTCCCTCAAACTGGCCTCCACACGCGTCGAATCTATCCAAAATCAAAGCGAATACATCCCAATATGCTAATGGGACAATACCCGAGCCTCAGGGCCACTTCTAAAAAATTAGAAAATTTAACATTAACGGATTCCTTATCTCGCCACGAGTCTATACATATAAAGATTACCAAAATCGGAGTCCAAATGGCCCCTCAAATCCTCATTCTTAACTCTCTTAAGTTCAAGCCCTAACCTCCATTCTAACTCCTTAATTCCTTAGTTTTTTCAGTCTATATTCATGTAATAACACCTAAGAATTGTGTTTTAGACTCAGAAATCCTTACCTCAAAGAAGTCCCTTGATTTCTCTCTTCCAACTAGCCCAAATTCTCCAAGGTCGAAGGCAAAAATGGTGAAATAACCCAAGGTTGCGAAATGAAATATCAAATAGGTCTGCCCACACTTTTCCGCTTCCGCGGTCCATGTTCCGCCTATGTGGTACCGCTTTTGTAGTTCCTCCATCCGCTTTTGTGGAATTTCACTTAACACCCCAGGCCGCATCTGCGGTCTAAAAGCCGTATCTACGACTCCGCAGATGTAGTCCCCACTCCGTATTGCGGTCTAGCCTAGCCTTGCCCTTTTCCGCTTCTGCGACTTCCACGCCGCATATGCGATACCGCTTCTACGATTCCAATTCCGCAGAAGCGGAAATACCAGAAACAGTAGGCCTGCAATTTGCACAAGTCAAAAACTCATCCCGATAGCCATCCGAAATCACCCCGAGGCCCCCGGGACCTCAACCAAAAATACCAATATATCCTAAAATGTTATTCAAACTTGTTCCGATTATGAAAACACCTCAAACAACACCAAAACCATCAAATTAAATAGAATTCAAGCCTAAGTTCTTCTAAAACTTCTGAAACATGCATTCGATCAAAAACCCAACCAAAACACCTTCGAATAACTTGAAATTTTACACACACATCCCAAATCACCTAACGGAGCTACTGCCAATCTCGAAATTCTATTCCGACCCTCAGATCAAAATCTTATCAACCGAAACTTGCCAAAATACTAACTTCGCCAATTCAAGCCTAATTCTACACCTGACCTCAAAAATTACTTCCGATCACACTCCTAAGTCACAAATAATCCGCTGAAGCTAACCAAATATCGGAATTCATATCCGAGACCTCTAACACATAAGTCAACGTCTGGTTGACGTTTCCAAAACAAACCTTCCTTAAAGAGACTAAGTGTCTCATTTCCTACTAAAACTAATCCAAATCAACTCGTTCACACCCACGCTAATAATGAAGCATAAAGAAGCAGAAAATGGGAAAAACGGGGCAGTAACTCACGTGACGATAGGTCGGGTCGTCACAATTGGTTAAATTGCAAATCTATGATTAACCCATTCTAAAAACTCGCAAACTTCCACATTTGAACTATAGTACTTCCTTAGGTTCCATTGTTCCTAACCCTCTAACAAGTATAAAATCCCTTTACAAATATACTCTTAGTTTCTAGTATCGTTGACCCTATCATTCACACTGCCATGTATGAAGAATTTACCTTCCTTAACCTTCTACCTTTTTTAGGGTACTAGTAGTCTACCATTATCATATCCTTTCAGATAATCACATTATCCATTATCACTTTTCTAGACTTCGAATGTCTTCAACAAAATATTCAAACATCATAGCTACATGGTCTCACTCTTGTTTCATTGTATTTAAGTGGCCTCACTATGGACCTTCCTCCCCCATTTGGTGTGAATGTCCCGGATTTCGACACAAGTCTTGAATTTTTACAACTTTAGGGACACATGCCTCATATATCTATCACTCATATATATATATTTGACAATTAGGGAGATTTAAGTCACCACAGTATTAATCTCGTAAGTTCTCTACTCTTATTCAGCCACACGGGCTTGGGATTCCAATTCCTCATGTTAATATCCTTTAGAAGTGTAATACAACTTTGTACATTTTTGGATTCTTATAAAGTTCGTAGTATAGGGGTTTTCTCATCTTGGGTTCAATTGAGTCTCCTTTCATAACTTCTTACCTCATGTGAGAGACTTACACTCTCATTATTAATCTCTTGGTCATGTCTCCCATATATCACGTGCTTATATAACCAATTTTATTTTATACCTTAGGATCATTTACATACTTCTCACACTACCCACATGTGCTATTTAAGCTTACATCTCATTTATCAGATCAATGCCTCTTTGGGCGGGTAATCACTTTTAACACTTTTCTCAAATAAAGTATGCTCATGGTACTATGTACTTATACTATATGTCCATGCCATTTGTTCGGCAAGATACATGTGCCATCTCTTTAATCTTCATGTCTTTTCCCATTGGTCATGTCATATGACAACATTACTTGAAATAGATGAAAGAGGGTTTAAACTTACCTTGAATCTCAATGCACAAGTTAGAAAACAATCTTATAGTCAAGCTTTATCGCACGATCTGGAGTGTTGAAGGGTAACATTCCTAAATGTCCATGTAGCCTCCAACTTATAGATGCGATCGACAACACACCGATAAGAAGGATTCTACCAGACACGACTCAGAGACATCCTAGGACACTTCCAAAACCTTAAGCTCTGATAACAAGTTTGTCATACCCCAAAATCGAGGGACATGATTGGCACTCAATCGGAGGACCCCAGTCAAGCAGACCTAGAATTGCCTTTCCTATCCCACGCGTTATCCCGTGATTTCAATATACATTATTCTTGTGAAATAGCAATTTAAGACTTAAGCATAAACTTACAGCTTGAGTTCATTTCTACTTTTTATCATTTCCAACATTTGATACCAAAACTTGCAAAATACATACAACATTTACAAACGTGGACCACGATTCCGAACCGTACAATTACTACCCAAAATACTTTTGTACACCACCCACATTGTGTTTACAGAGCCTCTACGAATACTAAGAATTTAACCAATACTTTTCGGTGACAAAGCCCTGGCTATACCTTATAATACACAATAAACTCAAAAGAAGGTGGCATGAAACACACATGGCCTCAAAAGGAAGTGGGGCTCACCTATGCAGCTGATGGAATGGAGAGGAGACACTATTGTCGGGGGGATAAATTACCTGATATAGAACTACCTACAATCATGATACGAGTGTAGCGCTCCCGGCAAAAAGGACGTCAGTACATTTGAATTGTACTGGTATGTATGAACAAACTTTATCCCAAGTACAATCATACAATACACAGCTAAGAGACAGTAATAGAACCAACAAGCAATGCACATAGGAAGAGACAACCAAAATAAAAAGTTTCACAATCTCTCCTTTTCCCTTTCCAATATTTTCATATTCAAGAGTTTCATATATTTTCATTTCAATAGGGATCATGGTCACTTTTCCACCCTTATTACCTTGGCCACCCTTATTACCTCAGCCACCCTTATCACCACAACCCACATCTTATTGCTTCGTGCTGCGGTGTGTAACCCGACCCGCCTGACAGTCACATTTGTAATCACAACCACAAATAATACATCATAAGAATCGTCATTTCAATGAAACACAAGTTCATATCAACAATTCCTACATTTGGGCCCAAGGCACCATAACTGTTACCAAGCAGCAATTTATATACAAGGTGTTGTGATAATCGTTCAACTCATTTACATCATTTAACAATACACTCTTTCATTACTTACCACAAGGGTTTTTAGACATTATACACATTCCCACATTTGGACACATTAACATTCTTTCATTCATTAAGACATACTTCCATGTCGGCATCATCAAGCATTTACAAACTTTGCACATAATAAGGTAGGCACATCAAATTAGTTTTCACAATCACATATAACACGGTGGTGTGGAAATCCACTAAGACAATCAATACACATATTTTCATACAAGGTACACATACCGTATGCTCGTCACAACAAGGGGATTCTAAAAGAGTTAAAGTTATCCACACATACCTCAACTTCGCCCCTTAATGATACTACAATGATGCAATATACTTACGCAACATCAATCTACAATAAAACATTCAATGGGACCAATATTAGTAACAAATTCTATAATTTATGCCATTTAGGCATATTATCAAACACCTTGTAGGTACAAATCTTTTCATCTCATAACCATAGTATTAGTTCATCCAACTATCACCGTTAACCAATAATTTATTCCACCATCATTTTCAACCAATTTATAACTTCTAACAACATATGTATGACCGTCCATTCCCCCCCAACCAACAAATCCTATCAAATAGTCTCCCTTTCAATCTCTACAATAATTATGTATTTATATTGGGAAATTATGGCTTCCAATCATCACACAAAAAGTTTCAACAATTAATTCATACTCATATTCCCATAATATATCCATATATGTAAGTCTAAGGGTAAAATATTACCTCTTGTAGACCAAATCTTGAAAATCCTCACTTGAAGTGTTCTTGATCAATTTAGGGATTTGGGTGGGAATCTATGGATTTTTCAAGATCAATCCTTGATAATATAAGTATTTAGGAGTAGTAATAAACTCAAAATACTCCAAAAATATTACCTTGGATCATAGGAGGTAAGTATGGGATGGATTCCCTTTAATAGAGCAAGCCCTAGCTTAAAAACATGACTTAGAGACACTTCATTCCCGGTCTTAGGGTATTTATAGGGCTGCTAGGCGCGCAACCGCGGTCAAACGCACCCGGTCCACGGTGGCTGCGGTCTTTACTGCGGTTTTCCGCGCTCGAAGTCAGAAACTTTCAGGTTTCCCGCGGTCGTCCGCGGCCGCACCGCAGACGCGCGTCTGACACAAGTCCGGTAAAATGGTCAAAACTTTCTGCATACACCTCCAAATGACGAACGATTTGATGAGTTGGAAACATGACTCAAAGATATTTAATTTGATAGGTTGTGCATCTCACATATCCTTATAAACACGTATATATTCTTGTCCAAAGTGAGGTCTTGTGCATATTCATTTGAAATTTTAGCCTATTATGAACTTTTCTAATTTGCCTTGTACTTAGGCCCTTCCTTGAACCCCAAATTACTTACCATAAGACTTATTCACTTATTTACCAAATCCAATTAATGACCACCATGTTCATAGCACATAAAATATTATAATTAGCCTATATGGCACCGCGAAATCGTAAATTACTTAGCGAAATTTTTTTCGGGGCCTTATGTATACGAACTGTCACACCTCCTTTTTCACACACCACCCTGAAGGTTGTATATAAAGGGATTTTTTACAATTTAAGTGACATTATTTGAAATGAGATTATCTATTCATTTTTGTTCAGAGTCACCACTTGGGATAGTTTATTTGGTGTCCAAAGTCACTAGTTTATTTTAAAATCCCAAATCGAGGAAATTTCGACTTTCCTTTTGAAGTTTGTGAACTAAAAATTCTGAATAAGAAATTCTGCTCACCTGAGGGAAGGTGTTAGACACCCTCGGATTCTGTGGTTCTAGCACGGTCACTTAAACTATCATAATTGACCTATTATCTGATTTCAATACATGTTTTAGCCTATTGTAAAGTTGTAACTTATTAGTCGCTTTTATTTAGTTACTTTTAAGTAAGATTCAACATCATCTAAAATATTTCTTGAACCACGTCACATAAATGCACCCGCGGTCCACGACATATTTTATCTAACATTTTTGAGATTTGGATTTAAGTCACATAAATGCACATCCGAGTTTAGAAAAGTAATTTAAATTAGCACGCCTAAAGCAAACTAGGAGTATTCAAGTTATTTTACTAAATATAATTTGAGGTTATACAGTAAAACATTTTCTACACCTTAATGATACTCGTTCAATATATGAGTTCCCATAGCTAATTGTAATTGATAAAACTCCAAATTGGACAAAGCTAACACCTTAAAATATGACGATCACAACATTCATGCTTAAAACACCAATCCATTGTGGCACAACAAATAAGAAAATAAGTTACGAAAAGCTAAATGTCATATGTAAAGGTTATTTTATCTAGCAAAAAAATCAAACATAATATAATAGTAATAACATAATATAAAGATGCTCAAACACTCAGTAAACTTGCTTAAATGACAAAACAAATAAAATAATAAGATATGGCAAGAAATATACTTAAAGCATGAAAGATGAAATATTATTGAACAGGAGGATAAGAACAAGAGTGAACCTTCAATAGCTTAAAATTTCCTTCAATACATAGGAAAAAATTGAACTTCCAAATCTGTGTAGAATGAACCGCGACCGGAGATGACGGATGGAACTTCGAATCGAAAATTCTCCAGTGACCTCGAACTAAACTCGGCTCATGGAGATCATTGCTGGTTTTAATAGAGATTTTTAGTAGTTAAAGTTTAAGTTTTTGGTTGAATCTGGATGATGAAGAAAAATCAGCAGCAACTGCGTTATTCCACCTAGAGCTGCTGCGTCTTTTTCTATTTTAGAACCATTTTTTTTGTTAATGGAGGAAATTATGCTCTTTGAAGAAGAAGAAGGAAAATGGCAGGATCCTCTTGAAGGCCTTTTGTGTGTGTATTTGTGAGAATATCTAGATGGATGAGTATGGTGGGGGATTTTGACGGATAAAAATAGGTATCCAAGAAAGGAGTGGGTTTGTATTTGTCTTGTAGTGGTGAGTGAATTTCCTCCGATAAAATAAATACAAGTGTATTTTTGAACCTTGGAGAACAGGAAAAAAATTAAATTTGATTTTTTAGAAAAAAAAGAAGAAGTAAAACTAAAACAAATTAATTCCTAAAAATGTCCAAAACGTGAGTCTTCAAATTGTGTTGAACATAGAATGAACTCATTTCGTTGGACTAGTTGGCAAGATTTTCTTGGCCTTTCGTTTTCAATTTTTTTTATTTTCTTTTAAATGATAATGGTATAATAGTAATTACTCACTATATATTTATTAAGATGTCTAACTCTAGAATTTAAACTAACCTAGCTAAAAATATTTTTTGTAAGTTTTCTTTTAAAAGATATATAAATGAACAAAATAAGATACCGCTCCTACTAAATTAAACTAGCAAGATAACTATACTTACTCCATATTTAATTATTGAAACCTTTAAACTCAAAATTAAACTAGACTAGATGGAAAAATATATTTTTGAAATTTTTCTTTGTTTTACAAGAATAAAAGTTACTACTCTAAAAATAACTATTTTTTACTTTCAGTTTTCATAAATAAAACTTATAAAAAGGTGAAATAAAAGCTAAATATGTAGATTAAATTTAAAATATAATTACATACTAAAAAGTGATGAAAAATCTAAATATATAAAAAATTAGGTGTTCACAGCCGCCTCTCTTTGCTCGAAAACACGAAGAGTTTTCGGGCAAAGATAAAGTGAACCACGTGGCTAATTTTTGACCATATCGTTATTCAAAAGAGTAAGAAAAAAAAAGGTGCAACCGTGTCTTATTCAAAAGAGTAAGAAAAAAAAAGGTGCAACCGTGTCCTGATTTTGAATAACCTACATATCCCGGGTTATAAGGGAATTAATTCGCATGTAGTTTAGAAGTGGATGAGGTGATGGAGTGATGAGTTCGAGAGTCGAGTATGGTTCCACCCGAGGCTCCGATCCGTGGTCCCGTTATTACATCAAAAATGAAAAATGAAAAAGCCTAATTAAGCCTATCAGCTACGAGTTACAAGATTCTTATCTATGAATCTTCCAAAGCTTCATCTTGAGTCTTGGTTGGTTCTTCATGTGGACACTGATTTGAATCTTGATGCTTGTTCGTCGCAGGTTTTGGTTCAATCTTCTTCAGCTTTTCAAACCAAGACGGGACATGCAGAGCTTGTGACACTTAGCCCTGTCTTGAGCAGCTCACATCTTTCATTAACATCTGCATTTAGATTCACTTCTTGCCTTTCTTTTAGTTTTTTTCTTTCTTTTTATTCTGGATTGTGACTAACTTCTGTTGATGATCTCGGACTGCTGACTCTCATTCTTGATGCGAGATTCTTTTGTTGCTGACCTGACTTGCATTCTGAATTAAATTCCCTTTTTTTTCCAAGTGGGCGCCTGATTGCTGAAATTAAACAGTATTCTCTTGTTACTTACACTGTTTTCTTTTGCACCTTGAACCATTTTCCCTTGAAACTTGAACTGTCTTCCTTCGAAATTGCTTTCCTTTGAAACTTGAGTTGTCTTCCTTCGAAACTGCTTTCCCTTGAAACTTGAGTTGTCTTCTCTTGTTCTCCAGGTGGGCGCCTGATTACAATAAAACAGACAAAACAAAAGAAATTTTCCTGCCCCAGTTTGACATTGGGAACATCTGTGAGTGTTAATCGAATCCTGTTATCCAAGAGAGTTATATGAATTTAAAAGCTAAATCTTATTATCTAGGAGGGTCCTGAAAAACTTTAAAATTAACTCTCATTATCCAGGAGGGTCCTGATTTCAAGACAACTAAAGATTGATAACTTAAGAAAACTAAAATTGAACCCTTCTTTTTTTCTTTTTTTTTTTCATTTTTTTTCAAATCTAGACTTCCCTTTTCTTTTCTTTTTTTTTTCAAATTATCCTTGGAGAAAATTCATCAGACTATGTTTTCTACTTTAGAAGATAGATTCATCAGACTAAGATTTTGTATCCTAGGAGAAAATTCATCAGACTAGGTTTTATATCTTAGGAGAAAGATTCATCAGACTAAGATTTTGATCATAGGAGAAAATTCGTCGGACTAGGTCTTTTTTTTTGGTATCTTAGGAGAAAGATTCATCAGACTAACATTTTGTATCCTAGGAGAAGATTCATCAGGCTAGGTTTTCTATCTTAGGAGAAAGATTTATCAGACTAAGATTTCTATCCTAGGAGAAAGTTTATCAGACAAGGTCTTCTATCTTAGGAGAAAAATTCATCAGACTAAGATTTTGATCCTAGGAGAAAGTTCATCAGACTGGGTCCATTTTTTGTTATCTTAGGAGAAGGATTCATTAGACTAAGATTTATATCCTAGTAGAAAGTTCATCAGACTAGATTTTCTATCTTAGGAGAAAAATTCATCAAACTAAGATTTTGATCCTAGGAGAAAGTTCATCAGACTAGATCCATTTTTGATATCTTAGGAGAAAGATTCATCAGACTAAGATTTTTATCCTAGGAGAAAATTCATCAGACTAGGTTTTCTATCTTAGGAGAAAAATTAATCAGACTAAGATTTCTTGTTCTAGGAGAAAATTCATTAGACTAGGTTTTCTATCTTAGGAGAAAGATTCATCAGACTAAGATTTTTATTGGGAGAAAAATCCATAAGACTTGTACCTTTTATCCTAGGAGGAAAAATGTGAAGATTAACGACAAGATTTTATGCACAATAGCAAAATAAGTAAAGGCAAAGATATGAGATACTTCCCTTTGCCGGCTTTTCTCTTCCTTTCTTTATTTTTTTTTGAACCACTTTTCTTGCACTGCTTTGTTCTTATTTTACACAAAGAAAAAAAATTGTCAGTTTTGAAAATGGTGGTCAGTTTGTGGCCTTGAGTCTTGAGCATCTTGGCCTTTGCTCGATCAGTATGAGTTGGTCTCAAGAGACTTTTGTTCTGCACCAACTCTGATTGTTTCACACCCAGTACCATTTGAATTTGTAGCTCAAAAAACCTTATCCGAACTAGATATCTTTGCTTGGCTGACCTTTTTCGATATCTTGAACGACTTCCTGCTTTTTGAGTAATTTGTCTGTCAGAGAGAATCACCAGTTATATTTGCTTGTACCAAGCAGGCTGACAAGAGTTATTTGGGGGAGCCTTTGCATGAATCCTCAATGTATATTGACTGTAACAACTGAGTGTACTGGCCAAATTTACTTTGCACAATTGAAAAGGTGGTAGCAGATTTTAAAATCTTTTTCTTGCTTGTTTTGACTATAACTGACTCAGATTGAAGGACACAATGATGCAAAGAAACAAGTATTAACAAGTAATGCCCCTGTCGGAAGGTCGAGAGGAAGAGTTTTTTTTCTTCAATAACTAGCCTTAATGATCATGACATGCATTTTGGACTCAATGGCTTGATCTATCAAACTAATCCAATTTTCCCTATTACCATTCTTATGACCTTTGAAGTCGGGCTTGTTCGTGACGATCCTTTGCGTAGGCTTCATGACTCACTTTCGACTAGTGGTGCCCCGAGGAGTTTTCACCAACAAGTATCTCTCACTTATTCATCTCTGCTTACCGTCGCCTAACACGGCCCATGAGGGTTTTCACTATTAAGACTCTCATTTTTTTCTATTTCTTTTCCTTTTTCTTTTCGTGAGCAACTTGACAATGTTCTATGTCGCATGACAACCGTTGATCATTGCATGCTTTTCTTGGCATTCTTGAAGGCATATCGGGAAGTCTTTATTTGGAAGGATTTTGGATAGGGTTGGAAAGAAAGGACGTCATGAAGGCTCAAAATAGACTCAAAGTAAAGGGGGTTGTGGACTTACAGCTCTCGGAATCGACTCTTTCAAAAGTAAAATAAAACATTTGCCCTAGTTGCAGCTATTGGAGATTTTTTTAATTTTTTTTTTGTAATTCATTTTTGGTTGGATCGAACCGTGGGGCTGCCTATGTATCCTTATTTTTCAAGGAATCAGGTCGAACGTAGTTCAAACATCTGACCTAACTATTTTTTCAAATTTCTTTCCTCTGTCATTTTCCTTTTTTTTCTTTTCTTTTTTTCTCTCTCTCTTTTTTCTTCTTTTGTTTGCCCAACTTCTATCTTCTAAGGGCATGGACTTTCAACAATTCTTTTCTTTTTTATTTTTTTTCATTTGCATTTTCAAAGAATTGCCTCAGTTTGTACTCTTGGGGCATGGACTTTTTTTTTTCTTTTCCCTTTTTTTTTGTTTTGACTCTCGATTCTAAACTTGATTCCAAAAGAGGGTGATCAAAGAAAATAAGCTTAAAGGGGTGATAAAGGGTATAAAGTGTTTTAGGTAGCAGAAAAAGGGCCTCCTAGCCTCGAGAACGCCAATTATAGTATCATGTCACAATCACATCATTGATGAACATGCGTGTCTTCTTGGAGTTTTCTGGTCACAAGACACTTTCTATCCCTTTATGTTAGACTTCACAAACTTCAATTGATTAAACATCCTCAAGCCCGAACTTCATAATGATTTAAAAGTGAATTTTATTCGACCTTAATTCCAAATTATATCAACACTTTATTCATCAACAAAAGTATTTTTTTCTAGTTATCCAATTCTAGATTAAATCAGTTTCTGAGATCTGGCTAAAATTTCTGCATGCATGTCATGTCATTAGAACTAGTGATAAAAGAACTAGAAATACAATGACACGAAAGGACAACCTGTATTTTCTTGAATAAGGATGGAAGGGTTTTGACAACTAAACAAGCAACCTAAAATCGAGTTACAATCCTAAAATAACCCGAATAATGAAAATAGCAACAAAGTAGACAAACATCACTCATACAAACAAGATAGAGGGATAGAAGGATTTGACTTAATAAAGAAAATAAAATCTGGATCACAACCCTTAAATAACCTAGATAACAGAAAAAAACATCAAAACAAGCTACCAAGATTCATCCCTAGTGAGGAGAGAATGACTTTTCAATTGCAAAACTTGACATTTAGCCACAAATTTGCTCATCAGAATCACGATGTCCTTCTCTTATTTCAGTCGGCAAGTTCCCGAGAAGATTCTCGTACTCCATGTCATGAGGCATCATCCCCACAAAGTGTGCATCATTATGTGCAGGTGAAGTACTCTGTGCAATATTCTGGGTGTCATTATCTTGGATCACAATCAATTCTTCCTCGATCATCCTTTCTATTTCTCTTTTTAGATCCCGACAACTTTAAACATTGTGCCCTTGGGCATTGGAATGGTATTCACACCTTTTAGAAGGGTCAAAGCTTCTTACACGTGGGTCCACATGATTTGGAGGAATGGGTGCAATCATGTCATGATGCTTTAACTTCTCAAATATCCTTGCATAAGACTCTCCTATTGGTGTAAAATTATCTTTCAACTTCTGTACCTCTCTATATCCCTGGCTTAGATGAGGGTTATAGGGCACTTGAAAAATTTCTGGAGGCTGGAGGGGATATTTTGTTGCTCGTGCTCGACTTCTAGGGTGTTTTGGTGGCCGGGCAACATATTGAGGTGCATCAACAGAGTATGG
Source organism: Nicotiana glauca (assembly GCA_026770625.1). Classification (NCBI taxonomy): domain Eukaryota; kingdom Viridiplantae; phylum Streptophyta; class Magnoliopsida; order Solanales; family Solanaceae; genus Nicotiana; species Nicotiana glauca. The sequence continues at coordinate 95,844 of MU780408.1, read as the reverse complement.
AGGGTTCTGAGGTGGATAATACTGCTCATGGGAGTCATGGAAAATCTTAGGAGGATGCTCATACTTTCATGATGTTCTCCCACGACCTCTTCTTGACCCTGATGTCATCATGATTTCTTCAACCTTCTCATTCGTGCCACTAAAATTATTAGATTCAATATGGACAGCCTGAGTTGCGGCTTTGAGAACTGCTTGACTGATAATTTTGTCTGCCTTAAGGCCATTCTCAAGCATTTCCCCATTTTGTTTGCTTCTGAGAAGGATTTGCCAACTGCGTACATCATGTTTTGAAAGTAATCTGGCTCTTGCGCTTGAAGGAAGACAGTGATTAGCTCGTGGTCATCCATGGGTGGCTTAACTCGAGCTGCTTGCTCTCTCCATTTAATGGCATAATCCCTGAAACTTTCACTTGGTTTCTTCTTTAGGTTTGAAAGGGAAATACGGCCTGGGGAAATTTCGATGTTTTATTGGAACTGTTTGACAAAGGCTTGTGCCATGTCATCCCAGACGTACCAGCAAGATGTGTCTTGATCCATAAACCATTCGGAGGCTACTCCCATAAGGCTTTCCCCAAAATAAGGCATGAACAATTCTTCATTTCTTCCCGCACCTCTCCGTTGATTGCAATACCTTTTCAGGTGGGCTATGGGGTCTCCATGTCCATCATACTTTTCTAATTTGGGAGTCTTGAAACTAGGTGGCAAATGGACATTAGGGAACATACATAGATCTTTGAAGGCAACACTCTTCTGACCTGCCAACCCTTGCATGTTTTGCAACAGTTGTTCTAAGCTTTTCACTCTTTGGGTAATTTCTTCCTGTACCATCTTTCGAGTAGGCTTCTCAATGTTTGCCGGAAGATCAAACGAGTACGAGTGGTACTCAAGAGAGTGGTACTGCCCTTACTGTGTAGAGAATTGTGACTCATGGCGAGGCTGTCCTTGACCACTAGCCCATGCTTGACACATTTCAGTCATTTTCTATTTCAGTATTCTATTTGGCTCAACCACAATAGACTCTTGTTGAACCCTCTCACCCTCAGTCTCTTGAGCACTTGTAACAGCTTCGGTGTCAGTTATCATTTTTCCTTGGATCTTTTATTTCCAGCTTACCACAAACCGGCCACCTTAACTTTCTTCACAATTCAAAATAAAACATGTTAGAATGGACTCAATTGGTCCTTATTATTATCAACATTTTTTCACTTTTTTTTTTCTTTTTTTCTTTCATTTTTTTCTTTTTTTTCTCATTTTCCTTTTCATTGGTTGTTCGAACCTGATGTGGGTTGCCTACGTATCATGTGGGAACATAAATCAAATCTTGCATAGTTCAGGAAGATTAGGAATAAACTAACTCTTTTTTATGAATTTTTTGAAAGATTGACTTAAAAGAAGAAATAAAATATTTTTGGATTTCAATTATTTTTTGTTTTAAATTTTTGAAAAGAAAGACTTCTAAATAACAAAGATTTTTTTTATTGGGATTTCGAAAGAAAAACTTCTACAGAAAAAAGGAAATATTTTTAGATTTTAGGACTTTATTTTGAATTTATAAAAGAAATACTTCTAAAGAAAAAAGAAAATATTTTTGAATCTTGAATTTTCTTTTTAATTTTTTAAAGTAAAACTTCTAAAGAAAAATGAAATTAACTTTAGAAGAAATTAAAAGAAAATATTTTTAGTTTTTTTTTTAAAAAAAGATTGGGGTCTTAAGGAAAGACTTTTCTAAAGAAGGATGTAAAGGAAAATATTTTTGAATTTTTGAAAAATTGGGTCTAAAATAAAGACTTTCCAAAGAAGGATGTAAAGGAAAATATTTTTGGATTTTTTGAAAATTGTGGGACGGAACCGATGAGGTTTGCCTACATATCTCATATCCGGTGAGAATCAGACTCGTGTAGCTCGCCAGTTTTGACGGAACAAGAAAAATATGACTTAGTTTGAAATGACTTTTTTTTTAATTTCGGGAGAGTTTCAGAATTTTCTAAATACCTACATCACTCTCTTTTCTTTTTTCTTCTTTCTCTTTTTTTTTTATTTTTTATTTTTCTTTTTTTTTTTTTGATTTGTTTTTTTCATTTTCTTTCCCTATTCTAGAAGCCAATCAACATGCAAACCTAAGTAGACAGATACGCAAGTAGCGAGTAAGATGCATCAGGATGGTCTTTTAATTTGGGTACACCTGTCCTAGACGGACCCAACCCCTGTGTTGAGTCCCAAAGTCAAATGCACGTTATGCAAACAAACGTATCTACTAGGGATCCGGTATGAGGTTTTGTTATTCTAGGTTTAAAATATAGGTTTATTTGTTTTAGACCTGGCTTACCCGAGTGGACAACTCGAGCCGAGGGGGGCTGCGTACTGGTAATCAAAAGATCATCTGGATTTGTAACTTGTCCGAACCTCGTTCTATTTAGGATATGACACTAACAGAAAGAAGTCACGACCAACGTGCACTCCTCAGGAGAGAAAAGAGAAGGGTTTCGTAGCAGTTTATATATAATTCACTGAATATCAAAGCGGTAAAAATATTTAGCACACTAGGCTTAAACATGTAGAAAAATCAAAAAATAAATAAAGCCAATCATAACAGCTATTCTAAGCTCGAATTCTTAAACCCTGAACCAAAGTTCTGGGTTTAGATCCCCAGCAGAGTCGTTAGAGCTGTCATACCTACTTATTCACACACCACCCCGAAGGTTGTATATAAAGGTAGTTTTTCTAATTTAAGTGACATTATTCGAAGTGGGATTATTTATTCATTTTTGTTCAGAGTCGCTACTTGGAATAGTTTATTTGGTGTCCCAAGTCACCGATTTATTTTAAAATCCAAAATCGAGGAAATTTCGACTTTCCTTTTGAAGTCTACGAACCAAAAATTCTGGATAAGGAATTCTATTAACCCAAGGGAAGGTGTTAGACACCCCCGGATTCTGTGGTTCTATCACGGTCGTTTAAACTATCATAATTGGCCTATTATCTGATTTCAATACATGTTTTAGCCTATTGTACATTTGTAACTTATTAATCACTTTTATTTAGTTATTTTTAGAAAAGATTCAACGTCATTTAAAACATGTCTTGAACTACGTCACATAAATGCACTTGCGGTCCACGACATATTATATCTAACGTTGTTGAGTTTAGATTTGGGTCACATAAATGCACACCCGGGTTTAAAAAAGTTATTTAAATTAGCACGTCTAAAGCAAACTACGAGTATTCAAGTTATTTTTCTAAATCTAATTTGGGGTTATACAGTAAAATATTTTCTACACCTTAATGATACTCGTTCAATATATGAGTTCCCATAGCTAATTACAATTGATAAAACTCCAAATTGGACAAAGCGAACACCTTAAAATATGACGATCACAACATTCATGCTTAAAACACCAATCCATTGTGACACAACAAATAAGTAAATAAGTTAAGAAAAGCTAAACATCATATGCAAAGATTATTTTATCTAGAAACAAGATCAAACATAATATAATAGTAATAAAATACTTTAAAGATGCTCAAACACTCAGTAAACTAGCTTAAATGACAAAACAAACAAAATAATAAGATATGGCAAGGAATGTACTTAAAACATAAAAGATGAAATGTTATTGAATAGGAGGATAAGAACAAGAGTGAACCTTCAATAGCTTAAAATTTCCTTCAATACACAGGGAGAAACGGAACTTTCAAATCAGTGTGGAATGAACTGCGATCGGAGATGACGAATGGAACTTCGAATCGAAAATTCTCCGGCGACCTCGAACTAAACTCGGCTAATGGAGATCAGTGCTGGTTTTAATGGAGATTTTTAGTAGTTAAAGGCTAAGTTTTTGGTTGAATTTGGATGATGAAGAAAAATCAGCAGCAACTGCGTTATTCCACATAGAGTGCTGCATCCTTTTTTATTTTAGAACCATGTTTTTATTAATGGAGGAAATTATGCTCTTTAAAGAAGAAGAAGGAAAATGGTGTGGTCCTCTTGAGTTCCTTTTGTGTGTGTATTTGTGAGAATACCTAGATGGGTGAGTATGGTGGGGGATTTTGACGGATAAGAATTGGTATCCAAGAAAGGAGTGGGTTTGTATTCGTCTTGTAGTGGTGAGTGGATTTCCTCCTATAAAGTAAGTACAAGTGTATTTTTGAACCTCGGAGAACAAGAACAAAATTGAATTTAATTTTTTAGAAAAAGAAAAAAAAAAAAACTAAAACAAATTAATGCCTAAAAATGTCCATAACGTGAGTCTTCAAATTGTGTTTAACATGGAATGAACTCATTTCGTTGGGCGAGTTGGCAAGATTTTCTTGGCATTTCGTTTTTATTTTTTTTATTTTCTTTTAAATGATAATGGTATAATACTAATTACTCACTATCTATTTATTAAGATGTCTGACTGAGGGAGATTCTTTTATTTAAAAAAAAAAGTTTACAACAAGAGGGCAATTATTAATGAAGCTGTAGTGGCATCCATGGATGTGCCCAGCTCTCCCCAGCCTTTGGCTGTGTGAGAGTTACCTACAAAACCCACGTATGCTCAGCAAATCGCAACAAAAACAGATCCCATACAACGCACAACTCCAAAGCTCAAACCAATTTAGTTCATCCATGGTGAGCCAACTGTAATCTTTACCATAGAGGATTGATAACATTTTGCTATGAAAGAAGGCTTGCATCAATCAGTAGTGATGAAAGTATCTCCAGGAGCACCAGAAATCAATGAGCAACAAGATCTACTACCCAAACACTTAGGTGTTAAAGGTCGATGTATCATCGGTTTACTCGCACCAAGACATTTACTCCTAAGGTTTGATCATTATGATGATTATGTAATTGCTTTATCTCGATTTGTTAATTATCTACCGTATAAGGGTGTTGATCATCAATATCGTGTATTTCCATGGAAAATTGGTTATAATCCAAAGGAGGAAACAACAAAAGCAGTGGTTTGGATATTGATGCCAAATCTTTCACCAGATTTGTTTGCGATGCCTTCATTGTTGTCTATTGCATCTGCTGTAGGTAAACCAACTGCCATTGATAAGGCAACACAAACAAAGTCCATACCTAGCACAGTTAGGGTGAGGGTGATTTTAGCCTTAATGGACAAACACCCTTCTCGTGTGAGAGTTCAAAGTGTCATTAAAAATTCTGGAAATGTTTTGGAATTTTTTCAAGAAATTGTTTATGATAAATTACCTTTGTATTGTAATTGTTGTAAGCATCAGGGCCATGATGAGACTACATGCCGAATTCTTTTGAAATAAAATCGTGATGATGCTCAGATTGATGAAGATCAAATTTCTGGTGAGAAATACAGAGGAAATTTAAGACAATTGTTGAATGAAAAAAAGGGATTGAATGAGGTTGATGGAAGAGACATTGCTAAGGCTACTCATGAAGTAGTTGTAGCTGGCCAGAGTAAATCCCACCAAGTCTCTTTGAAGCTACTGGTGATCGACCTAACAATGAAAAATAGCTAATGCATATGGTGCTTGTAGTCTATCTATTGAAATAGGCGCTACTGATGTATCTAGTGTTACAACACTGATTGTTCAGGGAACTTGTACAAATTTGGAGGCTCATACTGCTTTGAAAGCAACTAGAGATCCAGTTGTAGTATCTGTTGAACCAGTGGAAGATGACAAAGGAGTGGACTTAATAAAAAATACACAAGGTAAAAAAAATGCAGTTGTAACAGCTCCTGTAGTAACTGTTGGTGCAGAGCAAAATATGTCACCAATGGATTTCGTAGTAGGTCATGGAGGTGCTGATGAGGTACTGCAGCTGGAGCAGGTAAACAAAAAGCCAAGTCTTGTGGATACAAATTTGGGCGATATACTTGCTTCTACAGTTTATGCTAGGATATATAACGCTGCTGCTGCTTCTTCAAAGATAGCTGTTGATTGAGCTCTTAATTCAAAGAAGCTTGATGTGTTTAAACATAACACTGAGCCATCTGGGGCTCAAGCTAGTGTTAGAATTTTGGAGTGTACAGCTATAGAGTCTGATGAATTCAATATTGAGAATAACCATACTCAAGTATCAGTTGGAGTAGAACAAGTTACTCGGGGGATTTTGAAAAATAATGCTGGAGTGACTGCAATGTTATATCGAGCTGGTCAGGTGTTTGAATCTAACAATGTGCATCAAAACAAAGGTACTGACCAGGTACTACACACAACAAGCCAACAAATGCAATCTGACACAAAGAATAAAAAGGGCAGCAACTGGACAGTAGTGAATCGGTCACCTAGCAACAAACAATCGCAAGCAATTCAAAAATAGAATCTACAATCTAAAGCGATTGGGTGTTCGAACCATTTTGATGTGTTACTGAATGAGGGTGAGCAAGAACTGAAGGATGATGATGATAGGACACTGAAAGATATACTTGCTTCAATAGTCACTCTATGAGCACACTCTCTAAACAAGAATCTGGTGCAGCAGGTTGAGCAACCTCCCAAGGCAGTGGCTGAACACCACGACCATGACTTAGCTTCAACAACTTCAAGACCAAAAGCTCGAGAACTCGGACATACACAATAGTACATGATGAATGCAGAAGAGATTTCTGCCATTGTTCCTGTTAATGAGCAAAAGGATGGGGCCAAACATAAGCAGCCACACCAACTCTATACATACCCAATTCAGACCTGTCCAAAATGATAAAGGATGCTCAAGTAGTGATGTTTAAAAACACAATCCCAAACACCAACAAACTGAATTTTTTTAGAACTCATATTTGTGATGCATGCCAAATTGGTAAGCGTACCAGAAACTCTTTAAAAAATAAGGATATTGTATCTACTTCTAAACCTTAGTATTTGATCCATATGGACTTATTTGGGCATACTAGAACATGCAGCATAGGAGAAAAAAGATATGCCTTTGTTATTGTGGATGATTATTCACATTTCACTTGGGTAATTTTTTATTTCATAAGGATGAAAATTTAAGAAATTTCGAGACTTTCTGCAAAAATATTGAAAGAGAAAAGGGTTTTCTGATTTCAACAATTCAGAGTGATCATGAAGGAGAATTCAAAAGTAGAGCATTTGAAGATTTCTGCAATGATCAGGGATACACTCATAATTTCTCGGAACAACGATCAGCACAAAAAAATGTGATTGGAGAAAGAAAAAATAGAACCCTCCAAGACATGGCAAGAACTATGTTACTTGATCATTCACGGCCAAACCACTTCTGGGCAGAATGTGTAAGTACATCATGTCACATTCTCAACCGATGTGTAAGGCCCCGTGAACCCCCTACTCGAAAACCGGATCCCGTGGTACCAAGTTAGGAGCATGTGTTAGCAATTCATAAGCTCGCCGCGGCGTGGACCTTTTTGGATTGAATAATGCATTAAAAAGTAAAGAATAAGTTTCCAGAAAAATGCAAGAAATGCGATCCAGAATGCGGTCGCATAATCGAAATGCGGACCGCATATATGCAGCAGAGTGAGGTAGAATGTTGGTTAAAATTAAAGTCGGTTATGCGATCGAAATGCGATCGCATAATAAAAATGCGGACCGCACAATCGTCGCATATTTTCCTTTGAATTTTGCGAGGGTAAGTTCTGCGGTGCACTTTGCAACCGTAGAACATGAATGCGGACCACATTCTTACCACAGATTGAGATAGAATGTTTAATTTTTGGGGAGCATTTTGCGGTCCATTATGCGGACCACATGTTAACTCAGCGATCGCAAATGCAATCGCATATTTGACTCGGGGCTCCAATTTTCTAATTTTTAACCCGACCTCCCTATCGATATATTCGATATCATAGCTTATTTCAAGCACTCTTCTAAGAATTTCTAGAAAGAGAGAGAGGGTTCTTAGATAGGGAAAGTATCCCATCAAATTACTCCATAAGATTGGGCTAAATCATTGAAGAAAATCAAGTGAAGACACCTAAAGTTTCATTCCCAAGAGGTAAGATTCATAACCTCAGCTCTTATTTCTACACTTAGATACATAGGGCCAGTAGAGAAGTAATTCAAGAGTATAAAAATGATATTCTCTACATGCATGTCAAACCATAGGATATTGGAAGGTAGAAAACTAAAAAGAAGGCAATTGGGGGTATAAAATGATAGAAATTCCTTACAAAAAAGAGCTAAGATCACAATGCACCTTTAGTGTTTGATGATATGCTCGAACCACGCTATAACTTCAGTTTCGTCTCTAATTTTCGGTTCAATTTGTAATTATTACTAAATAGATCGAAGTGCTAAAGAGTTCTGGAATTTTGTAAAGATTAAGGAAAGCAATATTGAGGTATGTATGGCTAAAACCCCCTTTTATTAGGAATTGAGCTCCGTCATCATTTACGAAAGTATGGTAAGAGTTGAATTGGCTAGTGTATTGATTGTTATTACGCATTAATTGATGTTCATGTATCTATAAATATTCGTGAAGGATGTGCCTCAATGTGAATAATGTACCAATCTTGACAATTAGAAAATGATGAAAAGTACTGTTATGTATTGAGATACTTGGACTATAATCCAACCTTGAAACAAAGAGTTATTCGTCAGTGATTACGTTGTTTCTATATGGTTGTTGTTGTCCTTTATATCCTGTGTTATTTTTACTGATTTGTTCTTCACTGTCAAACTATGTCTTTTATTTAACCTCAGTAGGGCTCTGACCTTCCTCGTCACTACTCAATCGAGGTTAGGCTTGGTACTTACTGAGTAATGCTATGGTATACTCAAGTCCTTTCTGCGCATGTTTTTCATGTGCAGATCCAGGTACCTCTAATCAGGCTTACCATTCTTGAGGAGAGGCGATTCTACGGGACTTCGAGGTATATTTGTCGTGTCGGCAAACCGAGGAGTCTCTCTCGGTATTCTATCTTATAGTGATAGCGCTTTTATCTTTACCGTTGATGTAGATATTCCAGAGTTAGGGCATTTTACTATGTTTCATAGCTTGTGATTCATGGGTTTTCGGGTTTTGGGAGTATGTATTGCTTTTGTGAAGTTAAGTAATGTGTATGCCAAGCGACACCTTTTAAAGACTCTTTTATTTCTTTAATTCTGTCTCAATTAGTTTTATTTTTGCAAATTTGATTTATCTTCCGCAAGTTAGGCTTTCCTAGTCGTAGTGACTAGGTGTCGCTATGATGGTTTACAGAGGGCGGACCAGGGTCGTGATAGAACTAATCCAAAACTTTGGCATGAGCAATGCAAAATCCATTGGCACACCAATGAGTACTTCAACAAATCTAGACAAAGATGAACAGGGAATCCCTGTGGATGAAACTAAATATCGTGGAATAAAAGGATCATTATTGTATCTGACAGCAAGTTGACCGGACATTATGTTTAGTGTGTGTAAATGTGCCACGTTCCAGTCAGCTCCTTAGGAATCTCATCTGACTGCAGTAATGAGAATAATTCGATATCTCATTGGCACTGTATCTCATGGACTATGGTATCCTCGCTCTAACTCTTTTAAACTAGAAGGATTTTCCGATGATAACCTTGCAGGTGACAAAGAAGATAAGAAAAGCACTAGTGGTACATGTTAATTACTTGGAAAGGCAATGATACCCTGGAATAGTAAAATCCAAGCATTACTTGCATTATCTACCACTAAAGCTGAATACATTGCTATTGGAAAATACTATGCACAATTATTGTGGATGTCTCACCAACTGGGTGACAATGAGCTCTCCTTTAAACCTATACAAATGTTTTTTGATAATTCTAGTGCTATTTGTCTTTCAAAAAATCACGTGCATCACTCTAGAGCAAAGCATATAGATATCAAGCATCACTTTATTATAGATCTTGTGCTTAAGGGAGACATAGAAATGTCTTTTGTTGGAACTACTGATCACTTAGCGGATATTTTTACTCAGCCTCTTTTAGAGAATGGATTTTGTACATTAAGGAAATTACTTGGCATTACTTTCTTAACTAATTACCTATAGTGCCTATGTGTACTACAATATTTTCTTGTAGGTGTAATGATTGTACTTTACTTATGCATTAATTACACCGCCGTTTTATTTCCCTCTCTTTTCTTCTTCTTTCACATCTGTTCATCATTCAAAGTTGGAAAGCCAATCATTGTGTCACTTCAACTAACAACTTTTTCTTTTCCCAACTCAACAGTCAAAAGGTTTTCTTCTTATGGCGGAGAACCTCTTTCAATCACCTTCATCCCTGTACTCTAGAAAACCCTTGTCCAAAGCTCTAATCAAACTAATTTTCTTCAATGGCCAAATAACCTAGAAATCCCTCCGCATCCACCAAAAGTGCCAATTCCAAAGCAAAAACCCCTTTTATTCCTTTAGAAAAGCTAGACGGGGAGATTTATCTGATCACTCTCAAACCTTAGGAGAGAAAGCCCTAGGTAAATGCCCTTTGGAAGACCCCCTATTTATTCTACCCCAATGAAATTAAAGTTTGATCTCTCTGACTCTTTAGAATCCGACCTAAATTTTTGGGATTCTACAAATAAGGATTTCTTCATTGCCCTGAAAGACAATCCCATTGCTCATGGTAGGGTAGTCGACCTAGACGACATGGAAGCCCTAAATTGTAAGATCAAAAACCTCTTTGTGCATCAAGGGTGGGCTAAGATTCTCTCTATCCCTCCGCCTAAGGTTTATGAACCCCTGGTGAAGATGTTTTATTCCAATATCTGCTCTAGTAAGCCTGACAAGTTGGAATCCTTAGTATTAGGTAAGTACAATATCATTGAGTATGCCGTGTTTGATTCACTTTTTCAATGTCGATGTTCTAGTTTCCCTATGCTGTTCTACCTAGCCTAATGATTTGGAAATTTCTTTTGACCAAGCTAAACAGTGTATTTCTGAGTGTCCTTTTGCTTTCCTTCCAAAAAAGTTAGGTCCCGGTGATGCTAGTTTTGAAACTCGTGTCCTGGATCATACAGTGGCAACCACTCTACTTCTCCACACTGGTTCCTTTTTAACCTTCTCCCAAAGGGAAATAATCTTAGTGTACTACCTAGTGACTAAAGTAAAAGTCAAGATTTCCTCCTAGGTTATAAATTTCATGATTAGAAGTGCTTATGATCCGACCTGTCTACCCTACGGCATTTCCATCAGTCACATTCTGGAATCTCATCAAATTTCCCTATCCAACTATCCCTTTATCACTATCTCAAAATCCTACAACTCTAGAGCTTTTGCTAGTATGGGGTATGTTAGTGTGAAGGGCTCCTGGGTTATGAAGCATGAGGGAGAAGCTAAGCCTGCTCCTATAGAACCCACATCTAAATCCCCTGCCTCTCACCCCAGCTCTGGTGAAAATCTTCATGCGATCACTACTCAGCTCTCTTAAATCAAGAATCTCCTCGCAACCACTCAGTCTACTGTTGGTGACATTCACGCCATTTCCAAGGAAACGAGGTCTAATATGTCAAAGATAAGAGTTGCTATTCTTAGAGTTAGGGAGAATGATGTCAAAGCTTTTAGAGAAATTCATGACATGTTAGATGGAGTGAGCATCTTAGTAAATGCTAGCTTTGACAATTGAAGAAGGCCATCTGCAATACTCTTACTTATTTTTTGCGTCGCTAATGTGGTTGATTAATACACTTTTACTTACTGTGTTGTTGTTTTGGGGCTATTATCTCAGCCATTGAACAATTTCTATTTTCTTTTGCTTTTGGTGCTTGTGATTGAACTTTAATGCTATTGTTCAATGCTATATATTCTGTTTAGTTCTTAGTCTGTTCCCTCTTTGCTGATGCCAAAAAGGGGGAGAATAGCTTATATTGTATCTGTAAAGGTATAGTTGACAGTGGCACAAGTAGCATCCTCCATGGTAAAGAGTCAGACTTCAATCATGGACTAGTCAACTGCATGAACTGAGGGGGAGTATCCTTCAATCATGCACTATTAAACTACATGCACTGAGAGGGAGTAAAACACATGTAAGGCAACTGGTGGTTATACAAATAAATTATTTTGATATCATCAAAAAGAGGAAGATTGTTAGATCTAATTTTAATGATGTAAATAATATATCTGTGCAGGAAATCAATTAGAAGAGATCAAGGAATCAAGGAGCTGCTACGAGCCAATCTGAATTTCTAAGGAAAGATATCAATTAGCAAAGATTATGGATAGCTGCGATGGAAAGAATCTTTAAAAACCTAAACTTATGGAATCAATCAAGCCAGCATATTCAATCCGGATTCCATAAGAAGATTAGCTGATCTGCCAATTGTGGAAAAACCAACAATCAATAAGTAAATCCTCATCATCAACAGCTGAAGAAGGAAAGCGATCAAGAGCCGCCAACTATGGAAGAACCAACAATTAAAGAGTAAAACCTCATCATCAATGACTGTAGAAAGAAGGAGATCAACCTCCCCTCATCAAGGAAGAGCAACGACTAGCAATCTTATTCTTAGAAATAATCAATCTCTTTCCAAGGATCAAATTTCTTGGGTTGTCAAATCTCGTATGCACAAGGACTTCACCAAAGTATTTATAGTCAGCTTTCAGCATTAGAAAAAATATATTTTGATCAAACCAAAATTGTCTCTTTACTCTACTACAAACAAACATTGTAGTTCTTTGAGACCTATTGTGTTGCAAGTCAGAGAAAAATGAGTGTATAACACTGCCGAAACATTATATAAGAAGAGACGAGTGTTATAGGAACTGAGCTATCATGCCATTTCCATTGTACTCGAAGAAACACATTTAGTAAATAGAACTCACTTGCAACCGAATGGGACTGGACTAGGATTCATATTGAATACGAACAGTATAAAATTCTGATGGCTTTAATTCCTGCACTTCTTTTTTGTATTTTATATTCTTGATACTATAAATGTAAGGTTATTGCATATACTCGACTAATTAGTAAATAAGTCAACTAATAGAGTTTACATTTAAAAATATATATTTTACCACAATTTACCCCCTCTTGTACTTTCAATATAATGTCACTGTTGGGGCCTGTAGAGGTCGTGTACTTGTTAAATTAATTGCTATTTGTTGTTTTGTACTCAGTCATGTTTTTTCTTGCGTATCATACCTCCATCTTCTCTTGTTCCTTTTCTATACATGTTATTATCTCTGTTTGGGCTGATTTATATGATTTTTGAGAGCCCGAGAGACTGGAGAGGTTGGTGAATGAGATAGGGCCTGAGTGCCAAGGTGTGAGCTATGTGTGTATATATGGATCAGGTTACACACCGTAACAAGCCTTGAGGGTTGTATGTACATGGATCAGGTTGCACGCTGCAACAAGCCTTAGGGTTGTATATATAAATTTGTGCACGCTGCAATGAGACTTATGGCTATTTATATATTATGGATCATGCTACACACCGCAACGATATAGCGCTTGGGCTGAAGGAGCCCCTCCGGAGTCTGTACACCCCTAGTGAGAATAGGTACCTATTGAGTATGAGTGCTGATGGCAGAAAGCTGAGTGGTTGAGCTATTGAGAAGAGTTGAGTGACTGTTGCCCTACGAGGCTGTACTTGCTTTCATTGGTTGTTGCACTTAGTTGCTATCTATCATTGTTTTTGAAATTTTCTAGAATATTTTGTATCCAGGTTTTTGCGAAAACTTGAAACTGTATAAAACTGATTTGACTTAAATTGCTAGATTTGAAAGCATATCTACTCATTGCCGAAATTAGAAAAATTAAACTATAACTGTGTAGCTTGTCAGTATCTTCAGTTCCTTATTTGTTATTGTTAGTTACTGAGTTGGTTGTACTCATGCTACAACCTGCACTTCATGTGCAGATCTAGGCATTCCAGAATACGATGGATGTTGAACTTGTGTGTGGTTGAGTGTCGGATATTCATGAGGTAGATGCCAGCGTTCGCAGTCTTTGTTAGTCCTTCCTTGTTATCTTTTCTTTCCTATATTGGTATTTCCACACAGACTCTTGTAGACACTATTTCTAGACTAGTTGTTTAGGTGCTCATAACATACTGACACACCGATGCCGAGGTATTTTTCGCACTTATGTTTTTGGTTTACCCCATTATCATAAAAAACTTAAGTTATTTTAAAGGCGAAATACATAAACGGCCACTTCAAGTTGTCCTCAATGGTCAGTCAGACACTTCAACTGAACCCTTTAACATTTAGACACGTCAAGTCCACTAAAGTGCGACCTCGCAAACCCTTCACACTGACATGGCAAAGTGTGTGCTTTACACTTAATTCTAAGCGCGTGAAACCCTCAAAATTAAGGTTTTTTTTCTTTTTTTCTTTTAAATTTAACTTTATTTTATGTGGGTCCCATTATATTTTATTTTGAACACATTAATTTCACTTCTTCCCAAAATATTCCATCTTCACCATTGAACCACCGAAGCTTCAATTCAGGCGATCGAAACCACCATTAAATTCACCATTAAAACTCCAACAAAGCTATCAAAAATCACCAGACACTACCCCTTTCATCACAAAATTCCATTGCCTATGACCTCCAGAGCTCAGAGAGTAATTTTCCATCGAAGATTTGCTCGAAGAGTAATTTTCCAGCGAGAGAGGGGTGCGCTGGTTTGAAGGAATAAGAAGAAGATGAAGGGGATGGGGTGGCGCTGGTTTTGGGCGGAAGAAGAAGATGATGAGAGGGGGGAGGAGGGGGTGGGGTGGCGCTGGTTTTGGGCGA